>ML307437.1:4183-94075 GCA_005239505.1 Nicotiana paniculata | reverse complement strand
GGATTTCTTATTATTTGAACTTTGGTTCAATTGAAAAATATTGTATTTCCTTAAATCTCTCATGAACTACTTTATGTGGTGCATTCTAACTTGAGCAAGGCCTCATTTCGTAGGTGCCTAAATTTTTGGTGTTAATATTTTATTTGTTTAATATATTTTTTCGTACATCATTGGGTCATTGAGTTAAACTTGAAATTACTAAACCAAAAATAAAAATGAGTTGTTTAACTTTCGTTATGGTTTCAAGTGGATTCACTAAAAGTCAAATTTTCTTTAAAGTTAATGACTCAATAACTTAATCACATTAGATAATTAATTTAAACGCTAGGCAATTAGTGGACGCACTTTAACTCACGGAATCGCTTGCGTAGTGTGATATTTAACATTCAATAAATTAATTCAATAATCCCATACCATACTCATTAGTTTCTAGATGATTTTTTTAATTTAGTTAATTCTTTGCCAAAATTGCGGATTCGCTTGCGTAGCGCAATATTTGACTTTTAAATTTTCAAGAACTAATTTTCTCAAGTGTAGTAATTTTTCAAAGTATTACAAATTAATTAATTTTGTTATTCAATCACGCATTCGCTTGCGTAGCATGGTTCTGACAACGTAATATTATTCAAATTATTTTGTTTAGTAATTCTAATAATCAAGAAATAAGAGCGGATATGTAAATCATAAAAGTCATATAAATCACAGTTTGTCCATAATTAATTAAAGCCAGGTTTAAGTCAACAAAGCGACGTGCTAGAACCACGGAACTCGGTGAATGCCTTACACCTTCTCCCCGGTCAATAGAATTCCTTACCCGAACTTTTTTTCGCGGACCGATAAAAATAGAATCAAACCTTCTTTTGACTAGGGATCCAAATAAATGGTGAGTTGGAACACCAAAAAATCAATTCCAAGTGGTGACTCTGAAAAATAAAATAATCCCTATATCAAAACTGTCACTTCAATTGGAAAAACCCTTTAATCCACGATAATGCATAACACACATTTTTTTAGAGGGGAGGTGGGGGGGGGGGGGGGAAAAAGGGGTGTGACACTTTGCATATGTGCATTTATAATTTTGTGACATGCGGGGTTGCTTGGTTTGGTTTGAGGAGATATTGATTTGAGAAACTTGGTCTCGTGGTTAGTGGCTTAAATTGTGAGAGTTGATCGTAGTTTAACTTTAGTGTAGATGACTCTAAAATGTTATTTTGATGGATTCAATAGCTTCGTATGGTGATTTTCGGACTTAGGCGTATGTCCGGATTTGAATTTGGAGGCTCCTAGGTTATTTTGGCTTGAATTGACGAAAGTTTAAAAATTAAAGGTTGGGAAAGTTGATAGGTTTTACCGAGGGTTGACTTTGTTGATATCAGGTTCAGATTGTCGTTTAGGGATATTGTATAGCTCCATTGTGTCATTTAGGACTTGCATGAAAAATTTGATGTCATTCAAAGTTGATTTGATATGGTTCGGCATGAGTTGTGGAAGTTGAAAGTTCATTAGTCCATTAGGCTTGAATTGAACTCATAGTTTTGAGGTTATTTGGTGTGATTTAAGGTCTCGAGTAGGTTCATGTTATGTTTTTGTATTCGTTGGTGTGATTGGACAGGGTCCCTGGGGCCTCGGGTATGTTTCAGAAGAGTTTCAGACAATTTCCTCTTGCTTTGGATTGTTTTTGACTGGTGTTCGGTTTCCTTCTTTGCAATCACAAAGAGGAAGTCACATTCCCAGAGGGGTATTTAGTGTCAGAATGGTTTTTTCTTTGCATTAGAGAAGAGGGTGACGCGTTACCGGAGCTAAGGGAGGCTTTGCCTTCGCGATCGCGAGCAGGGAGTCGCATTCGCATATAAAGAAAGGCTGGCTGGGAATGGGCTCGCATTTGTTCTTCGCAATCCCGTGGATTAGGCCACATTCCTATATAACTCGACTTTTCATTTTGAGCTTTAGCATTATATTTTGTGGTTTAAGGTCTTGAGAAGCTTCGTATTATGCATTAGGACTTGCGTGTATGGTCAGTTTTGGTTTTCGGGCGATTCGGGATTGATTTCAAAAAAAGATTCTTGTTTTAGAAGCTTAAGTGGTAAGAGTTGACCGGAGTTTGACTTTTGTCTAGACGACTCCATAATAGTGTGTTGATGATTCCAATAGCTTCGTATGGTGATTATGGACTTAGGTATATGTTCAGGTTTGGATTAGGAAGTCCGTAGGTTGATTTGATGCTTTTTGGTGAAAGTTGGAAAAATTGAAGGTTGGAAGGTTGTGAGGTTTGATTGGGTATTGACTTTGATGATATCGAGTTTGGATTGTGATTCCTGGTATACCTTCGTTGTGTGATTTGGGACTTTCTTGCAAAATTTGAGGTCATTCCGAGTTGATTGGATATGATTTGGCGCGAGTTGTAAAAATTGAAAGTTCATTAGTTCATTAGGCATGAATCGAGGTGTGATTCGTAATTTTGATGTTTTTTGATGTGATTTGAGGCCTCGATCAAGTCTGCGTTATGTTATGGAACTTCTTGGTATGTTCGGACGAGGCCCCTGATATGTTTCAAATGAGTTTCGGGCCATTTCGCCCAAGTTTTGAGTTGTTGGTTCTAGTGTTTCGCATCTAGGCATGTTGGATCGCAGATGCAGATCCACTTCTATGTGGGTTTTTTCGCTTCTGTGAGTTCTTACATGATCACGCATTTCGCTTCTGTGGGTAGGCGAACGCAGGTGTAGGGTCGCATCTGCAGATGGTTGATTGTAGATGCATTTTTGTGGCTCAGGATGATTCCCGCTTCTGCGGATATGTTTTACGCTCTGTGGTGTCGCAGATGCGACTTCCTTTGTGTAGATGTGGATAATGGGTCTGGTAAGCTGTCATTGCAGATGCGAGTATTTTTTCGCAGATGCAAAAGCGCATATGCATTTTTTTGTCCGCAAATATAGAAATACCTGGGTAGCTTCATATATATCGAGGGTTTAGTTGTTTTTATCATATCTTGAATTGTAGAGCTCGGTTTTGGGAGATTTTGGAGGAATTTCACCCTTTAGATTGAGGTATATTATTAACTCGGATGCCGTTATATTTCATGATTCCAGCTTTAGATTTATCATTTAACTAGTGATTTGAATTGAAGAAATTGGGGATATTTGTAAAAACTTCCTAAAATATAAAATGATAATTTGAAGGCCAATTTGAGGTCGGAATTGGGTGATATTGGTATGGTTGGACTTGTATCAGACTGATTATTGGAATTTTATAGGTTTTGTCGGGTTCCGAGGTTTAAGTCCGTGGTAGACTTTTTTGGGTTGACCTTTTGGTTTTCATTAATGTCACGACCCGATTTCGGAGTCGTGATGACGCGTGTTATGGAACTAGGCAAGCCGCCCCTTTGTTTCTAAATTCAATTTCCAGTAAAAATGCGATTTTTAGACGAATTTATTGATAATACTAAAAGTCTGAAGTTTAAAAACAATATTTGAAAAAAATTAAAATCTCAAACCTCGGATCCGGCGTCACTCAGTCATGAGCTTCTATATAAAAAAAAATAAAGAATGAAGAAATAGATAACATAGTCTCAAAATAAGTGCAACAGGTGGAATAAGGAAGAGAAGATGAGTTCGCAATCGCCAGCTTCTACCTCGACAACTCCAATGGAAATTCTGACAGCTGCTCAATATTCACTACCGGGTCCCAGTGTACCTGGATCTGCACACAAGGTGCAGGGAGTAACGTGGGTACACCAACTCATAAGTAACGAACCCAAACTATGGGCTGAGAGGTAGTGACAGACAACACCTCAGAAATTACAATAAACAATATACAAAAAATAGACATGCTAAAAATTTATTAGAATGAGTAAATATGCGAAGTATGCCAGTATACTCTACATGCCATCATAAAAATATATGTATGAAACCAGTGTGGATATGCACATTGTGCTCACAACCCTCACACAATAGTCCACTCAGTACCGTATATGGCCCTCAGGCACAGGGAAGGTCCATCCCGGAATGTACATAATCATGGTGACCGTAGTCAGTCGTACTAAGGAAAAAGGCCACTCCAGCCCCACGGAGAAAGTCCATCTCCGGAATACAACACTTGGACAAGATCCATGTCCAGGGACGATCCATCCCTCACATAACATCCACTTCGAACTTGATCCATGCCCAGGAAAAATCCATCCCTCAACATCAACGCGCTCACTTGGGGTGTAAAGACTCCGGAGAGGCCCTAGTGGCCCAAGCACCATATCAAGCCAATGAAGGAATGATTTAAATATCGCTGCAGTGTGGACTCCGTTCTTATAACTGCCTCAATAACAGGCTCTCGACTTCATTCACTCATACTCTTCAGTATCACTCACATGGATCACAGATGCCTCCATCAGCCCGAAACAATGATAAGTATGCATATAATTAACAATACTGAGACTGAGATATGAAGTGATATGCTATAACAGGACTGAGTATATGAAATCAAATAATCACAAAATGAGACAGTAATATACGACCACTCGGGTCTCAACATTTTCGGCGTGAAGCCTAGCAATTATACTTAACATGATTTCTAACAGGTTCATAATTACCACTTTAACAGAAGCACAAATATCATTAGGGAATAATCACTAAGCGGTGCCATGGGATAAGCCAGGCCACAAATCTTTAGTGCACGCCTGCATGCCCGTCACTTGGCATGCGTGTCACCTCTATTATAGTCATAACTCATTTAGCTCGGGGTTTCAAACCCTCAGAACCAAGTTTGGAAATGTTACTTACCTCAAAATCGGCAAAAATACTATTCCGCAGTGCGTTTGCCTCTAAATTCGGCCTCTGAGTGCTCCAAATCTACCATGTTCAGATTTTTATCATCAAATTATGCTTAAGGAATAAATTCCAATTGAAAAGTACCAATTTAGCTCAAAACCCGAAATTAGCCAAAACCCGACCCCCTGGGCCCGCATCTCAGAACTCAAAAAATTTTATGCCAAAATGTCTTCATCATCTCACGAGTTCGTACATATAAAGAACGCTGAAATCGGAGTTTGTTTGACCCATCAAATCGATCCCTAAAGGTCTCCAAATCTCAAGCCCTAACCCCATCTTTTCTACTGATTTTCATGAATTAAACACTGATTTAATGTTCCTTAATCACATATAATCGAGTTTTAGGGTCCAAAATACTTACCTCAACAAAGAACACTGATTTGCCCTCTTCAAAATCGCCTCCAAGCTCTTTTCCCGTTCACAAATGGTGTTAAAAGGTCTAATGGTCGTGGAGAGTTTTAATTTATACTTTCTGCCCAGGGGTTCCGCACATGCGGCCTTATTAGCATACCTGTAGGCCCGCACCTGCGCATATGACTTAAACCCTCGATTTCCGCACCTGCGGTTGCTTCTTCGCACCTGCGCTTCCTCAGGTGCGACCACTTGTCCACACCTGCGACCCCTTCACAAACAGCCAAATACGCACTTGCGCAAGGTCTTCGCACCTGCGGACCTCGCGCCTGCAGTCTTCCTTCCGTCGGTGCGACCACACAAGCAGTGGTGCACTAGCAGCAGATTTGGTGCATATTTCCTACTCCGAACTTCCCGTTAACTATCAGAAATCAATCCCGAGCCCCTCGAGAACCCAACCAGATATACCAACATATCATATATGATCATTCAAACATAGTTGCACTCCCGAAACACTAAAAATAACATCAAAACACCATAATCACATCAAATTCAAGCCTGAGAACTTTGAAATTTCTAAAATCCACCAACGATGCCGAAACTATCCAAAACAACTCCGATTGACCTGAAATTTTGCAGACATATCCAGAATGAAATTACAAACCTATTCCAACTGTCGGAATTCCATTCCGACACCGATATCCTAATTTCCACTGCCGACCGAAAATTACCAAAAACTAACTGTCGCCAATTTAAGCCTAATTCTACACCGGTCCTCACAAAAATATTCCGAACACACTCCTAAGTCTCAAATCACCTAATGAAGCTATCCGAGCCATAAAATCTGCATTCTGAGGTTGTTTACCAATAAGTCAACTCTCAGTTGACTTTTCCAACTCTAAGGTTATTTTTAAAGACTAAGTGACTAAATTCTCATTATAATTATTCCGATTCCGAGCCTAACAACTCTAAAACATCAAGAACAGTTTAACCAAGCTATGACGAGGCAATAACAGTAAATATAAATGCAGATTCTACGTAACGACCGACCGGGTCGTTACATTCTCCCCCTCTTAAATAAACGCTCGTCCTCTAACGTGCCAAGAGTTTTTCCAAAAGCCATCAAACCTCCGAATAACCTTACCATGCACATACCCCGGGGGCGACCCTACATCACCCTACCCCGTGTCGATCTAATAATACAACAAATTCGAATGCCACTATATCCAACCTAATCCCTACTCCTTAGAACCCAAATTTCACGTCAGAACTTATTTACAAAATTAGAATCCCTCCTCCACACACCATATAAACCTGAACCAAATCACACGAATCTGAAAGAATACAACTCATGCGTCCAAACTCTATGATACCCAGCTACTTTACCTTAATCAACTCCTCTATAAGACCACAACAGAACCGCACCATGTGTGCCTAAAACCAACAAATCACCTCCCCCCCCCCGAAGTAGGGAAGGGTAACCCCTAGATCATCTCAGAGCACAGACAAACCCAATAGCCATTAATTGACACCCTCACAATAACTCTACGGAGTCAGACAATCCGATTAGGTGCAAAACACCTACATAGGGTCATACCTAAAGGTATCATCATATATCTGATCAAACTACGTCGAAACCGACCATACTCAGAAATGACACATCCACCCGGGTCTCCAGACCCCCAATAGGTACCACACACAACCCACACACGCGGTCTGTAACAGCAACATCACCCACAAGGGCGAGCACATGAACAGATGTAACAAAAGATTCACAGGGCGTATCCAGAGAATGGGCTAAAATATGATGAACATGTGAATATGAAAAACCTGAATCAAATAAAAACTGAAGCTTCTCGTGACAGACTGAGACAATACCTGGGATCAAGGCATCATAAGCTTCTCATCCGGTCTGGCTAAAAGTGCATAAAATCGGGTATGATCACCACCGGATCGACCTGCCCTCTAGGGCGAACCCTAATTGCCTGATCCCCACCTCTAGCTGCCTAGGCGGGCGGTGCAGCTACTGAGTCTAAAACCGTGGTCTGACTCATCTGGTATAGGTACCTCTTGCAAGATGAGGACAAAACCTCTTAATATGGCCCACATCTCCACACTCAAATCAATCTCTCTCGGAGAATGGCACTGGGGACTGAAGGAAACCCCTAGCACCAGGATAACCACTGGAAGAACCAGGCATAGATGAACTCTTAACCGACGGTGCCGAAGATGAACTCTGAGCTGGCAGGGCACTGAAAGATAGGTGCACCTGATGCGAACTATGAGGATCATGACCAACTGATCCACCACGATAACCTGAGCGACCTGACTGAGCCTTCCTGAATGGTCGGCCTCTGCCGGGCTGAGGCTGCCCCCTGAAGGAACCCCACAAAAACTCCTAGATCCTCGAGACCTCTTGTCCTCCCTCTCGATCCGCTCCTGGCGGCGAAACGACTCAATCTCTCTGGAAATGTCAACCACCTCCTCAGAAGAAGCGCCAGACACCCTCTCCTTAGTCAGAAAAAATCCGAAGCTGATAAGTGAGGCCATCAACGAACCTCTTGATTCTCTCCCTATCTCTGGGAACTAGCCAAATAGCATGACGGGCCAACTCGAAGAACCTCATCTCATACTGCGTCACGGTAATGTTCTCCTGGCGCAACTGCTCGAACTCCCTGCGTAGCTCCTCCCTGCGGGACTGCGGTATATACTTCTCCAGGAACAAAATAGAGAACTGACACTAGGTAAGGGGCGCTGCATCAGCAGGTCTACGCCTCTGATAGGCATCCCACCAAACGAGTGCAGCTCCTGCGAACTGGAAGGTAAAAAATAGGACCCCACTAGCCTCCAGTATCCCAGTTGTGCAAAGGATCATCTGACACTTGTCCAAAAAGCCCTGGGCGTCCTCGCCCTCAGTACCACTAAAATCGAAGGCTGGAGTCTACTAAACCTCTCTAACCTGTGCCGCTCGTCATCTGCCAAAGCTGGGACCACAAAATCCCGGGCTGGGGAAATCGGCTGGACTAGAGCCGTCCCCTGTGTCTGAAGCCCCTGAGTAACCTGCTCAGGTGTACCTGTAGCTGGGGTCTGAATGCCTTCCCTGGCCTGAGAAGTAGCAATAGTAGTAGACATGGCGACGACCTATGCCAGGCTGGTGCACACCGTCAAAATATGGGCTAGGGTCTCCTGAAGACCCGGAATCACAATGGGCACTGCTGGTGCCTGATCCTCTCCCGTTGGGATCTCAACTGCGGGGACCTGATCCTGAGCAGTGGGAGGGTCCACAGGTACTGCCCCGACTTCTAAGCGGGCTACACGCCTCCCTCTGCCACGGCCTCGACTTCCAGCTAGTCCTGCTAGTGTCTGATCACCACGATCAGTAGTACAAGTCCTCACCATCTGTGAGAGAATGAAAACAACAGAAGTTTAGTTCCAGAATTCAATAGAGTCGCACGACAGAATTCAATAACGTGTATTTTTCCTAAGGATTCTGTAGCCTCTCAAAGATAAGTACAGACGGCTCGGTACCGATCCGCAAGACTCTACTAAACCTGCTCAAGACTGGTGAGACCTAGTTTACCTAGCGCTCTAATACCATCTTGTCACGACACGATTTTGAAGTCGTGATGGCGCCTGTCGTGGAACCAGTAAAAATGTGATTTTAAACGAATTTATTGATAATACTAAGAGTCTGAAGCTTAAAAACAATATTTGAAACAAATATTAAAATCTCCAACGCTGGATCCGGTGTCACTCAGTCATGAGCTGCTATATAAAAAAAATAAAGAATGAAGAAATAGACAACATAGTCTCAAAATAAGTGCAACAGGTGGAATAAGTAAGAGAAGACGAGGTCGCGATCGCCAGCTGCTACCTCGACAAATCCAATGGAAATTCTGACAGCTGCTAATATTCACTAACCGGGTCCCGGTGTACCTGGATCTGCACACAAGATGCATGGGGTAACGTGAGTACACCAACTCAGAAGTAACGAACCCAAACTATGGGCTGAGAGGGAGTGACAAACAAAACATCAGCAATTACATAAACAATATACAGAAAATAGACATTCTAAGAGTTTATCAGAATGAGAAAATATGCCAAGTATTCCAATATACTCTACATGCCATCATAAAAATATATGTATAAAACCAGTGTGGATATGCACATAGTGCTCACAACCCTCACACAACAGTCCACTCAGTACCGTATATGGCCCTCAGACCCAGGGAAGGTCCATCCCGGAATGTACATAATAATAGGTGACCGTAGTCAGTACGTACTAAGGAAAAAGGCCACTCCAGCCCCATAGAGAAAGTCCATATCCAGAATACAACACTCGTACAAGATCCATGTCCGGGGACGATCCATCCCTTATATACATCTACTTCGGATACGATCCATGCCCAGGGAAAATCCATCCATCAACATCAATGCGCTCGCTGGGGGTGTAAAGACTCCGGAGGGGCCCTAGTGGCCCAAGCGCCATATCAAGCTAATGAAGGCATGATTTAAATATCGATGTGATGTGCATTCCGTTCTCATAACTGTCTCAATAACAGGCACTCGGCCTCACTGAGTCATTACTCTTCAGTCTCGCTCACATGGATCACAGATGCCTCCATCAGCCCGTAAAAATGATAAGTATGCATATAATTAACAACACTGAGACTGAGATATGAAGTGACATGCTATAACAGGACTGGGTATATGAAGTCAAATAATCACAAAATGAGACAGTAATATATGACCACTCGAGTCTCAGCATTTTCGGCGTGAAGCCTAGCATTTATACTTAACATGATTTCTAACAGGTTCACAATTACCACATTAACAGAAGCACAAATATCATCAAAGAATAATCACTAAGCGGTGCCATGGGATAAGCCAGGCCACAAATAATCGGTGCACGCCTGCACGCCCGTCACTTGGCATGCGTGTCGCTTAGATTATAGTAATAACTCATTTAGCTCGGGGTTTCAAACCCTCAGAACGAATTTTGAAAACGTTACTTACCTCAAAACTGGCTAAAATACTATTCTGCAGTGCCTTTGCCTCTAAATTCGGCCTCTGCTCCAAATCTACCAAGTTCAGATTTTTATCATCAAATTATGCTTAAGGAATGAATTCCAATTGAAAAGTACCAAATTTAGCTCAAAACCCGAAATTAGCCAAAACCTGACCCCCCGGTCCCGCGTCTCGGAACTGAACAAATTGTATACAAAAATTTGATTCATCATCTCAAAAGTCCGTACATATAAAGAACGCTAAAATCAGAGTTCGTTTGACCCCTCAAATCGATCCCTAAATGTCTCAAATCTCAAACCCTATACCCATCTTTTCTACTTATTTTGATGAACTAAATACTGATATTATGTTCCTTAATCATCTATAATCGAGTTTTAGGGTCCAAAATACTTATCTCAACGAAGAACACTGGTTTGCCCTCTTCAAAATCGCCTCCAAGCTCTTTTCCCGTTCAAAAATGGTGATAAAAGGTCTAATGGTCGCAGAGGGTTTTAATTTATACATTCTACCCAGTGGTTATGCACCTGTGGCCTTATTAGCGCACCTGCGGACCCGTACTTGCGGACCCGCATCTGTGGTCCCAGGTGCGCACCTGCGCATATGACTTAAACCATTGATTTCCTCACTTGCGGTTGCTTCTTCGCACCTGCGCTTCCGCAGGTGCGACCACTCGTCCACACCTGCGACCCCTTCACGAACACCCAAATTCGCACCTGTGCAAGGTCTTCGCACATGCGGACCTCCCGCCTGCGGTCCTCCTTCCGCAGGTGCGACCACACCAGTAGTGGTGCACCAGCAGTAGATTTGCTGCATATTTCCAACTCCGAACGTCCCGTTAACCATCCGAAATTAATCTCGAGCCCCTCAGGACTCCAAACAAATATACCAACATATCATATATAATCATTAAAACTTAGTTTCACTCCTGAAACACTAAAAATAACATCAAAACACCAAAATCACATCAAATTCAAGCCTAAGAACTTTGAAATTTCTAAAATCCACCAATGATGCTGAAATTATCCAAAACAACTCTAATTGACCTGAAATTTTGTAGACATATCCAAAATGACATTACAAACCTGTTCTAACTGTCGAAATTCCATTCCGACCCCTATAGCCTAATTTCCACTGCCGACCGAAAATTACCAAAAACTAACTTTCGCCAATTCAAGCCTAATTCTACACCGGTCCTCACAAAAATATTCAGAACACACTCCGAAGTCCTAAATCACTTAACGAAGCTATCAGATCCATAAAATCCACGTTCTGAGGTCGTTTTCCAATAAGTTAACTCTCAGTTGACTTTTCCAACTCTAAGGCTATTTTTAAAGACTAAGTGACTAAATTCTCATTATAATTATTCCGATTCTCAGCCTACCAACTCTAACACATCAAGAACAGTTTAACCAAGCTATCACGAGGCATTACCAGTAAATATAAATGCAGATTCTACGTAACGACCGGTTGGGTCGTTACAATTAAAGATAGAAACTTTATCATGCAGAAGCGTTTCCTATGGTTTTTATTTATTATATTAAGTTATTTTTGCTAGATTTGAGCTGTCCGGAGGTTGTTTCACACAGGAAAGTCGTTTAGAGTAATTATTTAGCTACTTTGAGGTAAGTATCTTGTATAATCTTTTGTGGGGGACATAACCCAGTTTGATTTGGTTTAGTTGCCCTATTTGGACTATGTGGAAGACGTGTACATGAAGTGACTAGTGTGTACACAACCTTATATGTGGAAATTGACCGGATTAGGCTCTTAGGCTTCTTCTATACATTTAATTGAATTTGATATTTCATGCTCTATATTCCACTGTCAAGATTACTCTCATATGCTTTATTTTAATTTGTTACCTTGTTATTTTCACGTTACCTCTTTCATTATTGAATTATTCTCATGTGAAGTTGCTATTACCTGATATCCCTTTGTTTTCAAGTTAGTCTCATGCATTTAGATGCAATTCCTAGTTCATGCCATCTCCGTCCTTTTTATCTCATATCACACGCTAGAATTTGAAGTTGCCATTTCATGGAAATACATTCATAATTGAGTTTATTCTTAAGAAATTAATTGAGTTGAAGTTATTGAAAGTCATTAACCTTTTTTAGTTGAACTTGTTGTTTAATGGTGTGTTATTCATTGTTGAGTTATTTTCCCCGTTTATTTTGTTGCAATTGAGATTTTTGTAAACATTGTGTTTGAGCCGTGGGATATGTATTGTGGTGATATTGGTATTGTTGTTGTGAATAGGTTGCCTATGGGCACTTGTGGTACGAGTTGATACGTCGTGTTGTTATGATGTCAGCACATGTGGTTTTGTTGTTTGGATTGATAGTTGTTATGCGGAGCATAAGGGTGCATCTCACAATTGTTAATTGTACGGAGTGATATAAGTGGCTATTGTGTTAATGTCTGGGCGGAGTGATACGGGTGAATATTATGTTGATTGTCTGGATGGAGCGATAAGGATGGCTATTATGCGGAGTGATATGGGTGACTATTTTGATGTATTGTCTAGGCAGAGCGATAGGGTGGCTATTATGATATTGTCATTGCGCAGAGATAAGGTGGCTATAACAGGGTTGATATGTGTTGGCTTGGGGGGAAAGTGTTGATGATATTCGAGTGATGGTGTGATCTTTCTTATGTGCGTTATGTACCTTACGTGTCTTGTTGTGTGGGTTCTAATGAACTACTCGGTGTCTTTGATATTACTTGTTGACTTGGACTGTAACAGTACACTCGCACAAGCATACATCGTAGCATGTCGTTTGCACTAGTTCAGGAGTATGAAACTTGAAATTCATTGATTCTGCACATGTATTCTTGTACTATCTTCTTCCATTGTGATATTGAGCATGTGACCACGTGGGCGGATTTTGATGTTGAGCCTGTGACAACACCATACGAATCGTGATAGTGATCTTGTGACCATGCTGGGCAGATTGAGATATTGGCATGTGAGTTGTCCATGGGATTGTGATTAATAGTGTGGGCATGAGTTACCATGAGCATATAATTGTGATTAGGGACTCGTGACTTGTGTTTATGAGATGAGGTATCTCAGAGTAACTTGTTGTAAATCTTGTGTTAGAACGACTTGATTATTTGGTTGTAATTTGTTGATCATATGTATTTTCACTAGTACATTAACGATGTTCAGATTACTTTACTGTTTTTGTCACATACTTATTTCTTGTTTCCATTTACTTATTCTTGCTTCCATTATTAGCTTTATACTTATATACTACACAGGTTATTATGATTAATAGGTGTTTTGACTTTTACCTTGTCTCTACTCTACCGTGGTGTACTCATACTATACTTCTACACATTTATGTGGAGATCTAGGTATTAGAGATATTGGACTAATGTAGAGTTAGCTTCTTGATCGCGAGGATTCAAGATAGATATGCCTGATCATCGTAGTCCCTTATAGTCCTTTTCCTTTGATTGTACTGTTAATTCGTTATTTGTCACGACCCAAAATCCTAACTGAGGTCATGATGGCGCCTAAAAGCGGGGTCAGGCAAGCTGACTCTTAAGTTACTACAAGTTCCTTCTTATTAGTTTAAACACTTTCAAATATACTTAATTTTTAAAAGTTAAAACGTGATTTGACAAAGATAATTAGCCAGTTTTTAATCGAAACAATCATGATGAGGAATGAGCCAATATGTATAGATACAGACCGGTAAACCAAAATAACAACTACGTGTGTGCTAGGAACTAGTTTCACAAGTTCTACGGGCAAACTAACAAAATATACAACACAAAATATACAATCCCACTGTCTGGAAGGAATAGGCGGGAAATAAGCAAAAGAAAACTCCAAGGTGTCGCCGAGGATCATCAGGAGAAAGCAGCTCACCGTGAAGTCGGGTCCAACTCAGATCAGAATCGAGATCCGGTCTGATAATCAGATGCACCAGCCTCAGAACCTATACAATTAAGTACCGAAGTGTAGCATGAGTACATAAACAAATATATACCCACTGAGTATCCCATGTAACCTCGAAGAGGTAGTGACGAGAGGTAGACATGATACTTACTAGGGTCAACATTTTGTAAATAACATGATTTAATAGGAACTAGGCAGACATAACAATCGTAGAAATCACAAGGAGATAAATCATCAAGTATAGTTGTATTTACCTTTGCATGTCAAATTACACTAGAACATAGTGTACTGAATTCCTTTATTAACATGAACCAGTTTGTACAATTACAACAAATTTCCAGTGAATCATACAACACATATTAGGGAGGACACGTACGACCTAAACGTCGCAAAAAATAAATGTACATTGCCGAGGGTCGAACGGCTCGAATCATAGATGCATCTATTACCCCGCTCGTGATTCGAACATGCGACACATTTGACATAATAGTAGGGATATTCCGCTCACGAATCATACATGTGACACGGTGCCGCATACATACATAAAATTATCAATTTTTCTTGGGAATTATCAGAGATTATTCTTTAACGCAAGAACATAAGAAATATATCATGAACCACAACTTACTAATATTATCATGCCAAATCAAGGATAATAAGCAATTAAAGATACGTTTAGGAATACACGTAAGGCACATATAAGCATGCTCGTGAGTCCTAGAACTACCCAACATAACATAGTAGTAGCTACGCACGGACTCTCATCACTTTGTGCGTGCGTAGCCCCCGCAAATAAGGACATGCAATTACTTATAATCACCTAGGGGGACAATTCCCCCTTACAAGATTAGAAAGGAGACTCACCTTGTGTCGAACCTACTTCTCAGACCAAGAACGCGCCCGAAACTCCAAACTCTACACCCGAGGACTCGAAACTAGCCAAATGTTATACAAATTCATTAATTTATGCTCAAAATATGGAAATTCTCCTACTTATTTAGTAAATTTCCCATTCTTGAAGAAATCTAAAATCCAACCCCGGGCCCACATGCTCAGATTCTACAAATTCTCGAAGGAAACACTCACCCATAGCCTAAGGATCATTAATATACGATTTTTACTCTATTTCATAGCTAATTTGCGGATAAATTCTCAAATTATTGAAAGCCCTAGGTTACTACCCCATTCTTGAATGTCCACTAATTTAGGCAGTTAATTAATCTAGTATTGCATGCATGAAGCTAATATTAGAGTGGAATTTACTTACCTTCAATAACCAGGTCGTTTGCCCCTCTAAAATGGTGGAAATCGCCCTAAGGAAGAAGAAGATAAGGGAAATAAATTAATTCCCGTGTATAACAACACACTGTCTGAACAGCGTTTCCGCACCTGCTGCTCGCGGACCGCACCTGTGGTCTCGCACCTGCGAGAAAAAGCTCGCACCTGCGGAAATGGACTAGGATGCCTGGGCTCGCACCTACGGAGTGGAGACCGCACCTGCGGCTCCGCTCCTGCGGAGTTTTATCCGCACCTGCGAGAATTGGCCTGACCACTGGGGGTCGCACCTGCGAGGTTGGGACCGCAAGAGTTGTCCCGCACCTGCGACTGGGCAACCGCACCTGCGGTCACACCAGAACAGGTGCACCAGCAGCTATTACAGCTGGTTTTTGGCCTCGTGTGGTGTCCGGGAGGCACCTGGGCCCACCCGAGCCCCCGTCTTAATATACCAACGAGTCCCAAATCATAATGCATACTTGCTCGAGCCTTGGGAACACCCAAAACAACGCTAAAACTCAAAATCACACCTCAAAACCCCTAGAACCAAACTTAGGAACTTTAAGTTTTCTAGACTTCGCTAACAACGCGCCGAAATGACCTATACTACTCTGAATGATACCAAATTTTGCAGGCAAGTGGTAAATGACATAAAGGAACTATTCCCGATCTTGGAATTCTAGTCGGACCTCGATATCGCAAAAACACGTCCCAAACCATAAAAGGAACTTAAGGAACTCTTAATTCAATATTGGGCGCCAAAACGCTCCCGGGTCATCAAAAACCCATTCCGAACCTACGCCCAGGTCCGGAATCATCATACGAAGCTACCAGAATCGTTGAAACTCGATTCCGAGGTCGTTTACTAAAAATGTTGACCGAATTCAAACTTGCTTAAAGGCCAACCTTAAGGAACCAAATGTTTCGATAGCACTCTAAACACCTCCGAATCCCGGACCACCAGTCCCCGCAAGTCATAAATCATAATAAGCCGCTATGAGAGGTTTCATTTAGGGGAACAGGGTCCGATAATGCAAAACGACCGGTCGGGTCGTTACATTCTCCACCTCTTAAACAAACGTTCATCCTCGAACGGGTCTAGAATCATACTTGGAGTGCTGAATAAGTGTGGATATCTGCTCCGTATGTCCTCCTCGGACTCCCAGGTCGCCTCCTCGACTGGTTGGCCCTTCCACTACACCATGCTGCAGAAACCCTCTTGGACCTCAACTGGCGGTCATGTCTATAAATAATAGCAACGTGATCCTCCTCGTAGCCCAACCTCTCATCCAACTGAATAGTGCTGAAATCAACCACGTGAGAGAAATCGGCGTGGTACTTCCGGAGCATGGACACATGAAAAACTGGATGAACTCCTGATAAACTAGGAGGTACGGCCACCTTATAAGCAACCTCCCCAACCCGCCTCAACACCTCGAAGGGACCTATAAACCTCAGGCTCAGCTTGCCCTTCTCCCAAACCTCATAATACCTTTCATAGGCGAGACTTCCAACATGACCCTATATCCCTCCATAAATGATACATCACACGCCCTCTTATCCGTGTAACTCTTCTGTCTGGACTGTGCTGTGCGGAGCATCTACTGAATCAACTTCACTTTCTCCAAAGCATCCCTCAACAGGTCGGTGCCATATAACTTAGCCTCGCCAAGCTCAAACCACCCGATAGGAGAACGACATCGCTGACCATACAAAGCCTCAAATGGTGCCATCTCAATGTTGGACTGATAACTATTATTGTAAGAAAACTCGGCCAAAGGCAAGAATTGGTCCCACTGACCTCCGAAGTCAATCACACATGCCCTAAGCATGTCCTCCAATATCTGAACTATACGCTCCGACTGACCATCAGTCTGAGGATGAATTGTTGTGCTGAGGTCTATCTAGGTACCTATCTCACCATGTACTGCTCTCCAAAAGTGCGAGGTGAACTGAGGACCTCGATCTGATATAATGGACACCGGCACACCATGCAACCGGAATATCTCCCGAATATAGATTTGGGCCAACCTCTCAGAAGTATAAGTAGTAGCTACTAGAATGAAATGCGCCGTTTTGGTAAATATATCCACAATGAACAAATCGCCTCAACCTTCCGCAAAGTCCGAGGCAACCCAAGCACGAAATCCATAGTGATGCGCTCCCATTTCAACTCAGGAATGGGCATCTGCTGAGGTAGGCCTCCTGGCCTCTGGTGCTCATACTTCACCTGCTGGAAATTAAGACACCTAGCCACATACTCCACAATGTCCTTCTTCAATTCGCCTCCACCAGTAATGCTGCTTCAAATCACGATACATCTTCGTAGCACCAGGATGAACAAAATATCGAGAACTGTGTGCCTCCTCTAGAATCCTCTCCCTCAGGCCATCAATCTTAGGAACACATAAGTGGCCCTAAAGTCTCATAACACCATCCTCGCCAATAATAATCTCCTTGGCCTTGCCTTGAACCGCTGTCTCTCGTAGCTCATCCAAACACAAATCATCATACTGTCGAGCCTTAATCTCCCCCAATAACGAAGACTGAGCACCCACATGTGCAAGAACTCGATGAGGCTCTGAAAGGTCTAATCTCACCAGGCGATTAGCCAAGGACTGAATGTCCAAGGCTAGAGGTCTCTCCTCTACTACAATATAAGCCAAGCTACCCATACTCTCCGCCTTCCTGCTCAAAGCATCTGCTACCACGTTTGCCTTGCCCGGGTGATAAAGAATGATGATATCATAATCCTTCAACAACTCAAGCCACCTGCACTTCCTCAAATTAAGATCCTTCTTCTTGAACAAGTGCTGCAAGCTACAGTGGTCTATACAAACCTCATAGGACACTCCATACAAGTAATGCCTCCAAATCTTAAGAGCATGAACAATCGCCGCCAACTCCAAATCGTGCACGGGGTAATTCTTCTCATGAACCTTCAGCTGGCGAAGCATAAGCAATAATCCTCCCTTCCTGCATCAATACACACCCCAAACCAACACGCGAAGCGTCGCAATATACTGTATACATCCCAGAACCGGAAGGCAATACTAGAACTGGTGCTGAGGTCAATGCTGTCTTGAGCTTCTGAAATCTCTCCTCGCACTCGTCAAACCATCGAAACGGGGAATTCTTCTGAGTCAATCTAGTCAATGAGGCTGCAATAGAAGAGAACCCCTCCACAAATCGGCGATAATAGCCTGCTAGGCCTAAGAAGCTTCTAATCTCTGTAGCTGAAGTAGGACGCGACCAACTCTGAACTGCCTCAACCTTCTGAGCATTGACCTCGATACCCTCTCCGGATACCACATGCCCCAAGAATGCCACGAAATCCAACCAGAACTCACAATTGGAGAACTTAGCATATAACTTTTGTTCTTGCAAAGTCTGGAGAACAATTCTAAAATACTGCTCGTGCTCCCCCAGACTACGTGAGTAAATCAAAATGTCATCAATGAAGACAATGAGAAATGAATCAATATATGACCTGAACACCCTATTCATCAAGTCCATGAATGCCGCTGGAGCATTAGTCAAACCAAATGACATCACCATGAACTCATAATGGCCATATCTCGTACGAAAAGTAGTCTTTGGAACATCTGAAGCCCGAATCCTCAACTGATGGTACCCCGATCTCAAATCAATCTTAGAAAACACACGAGCACCCTGCAACTGGTCAAACAAATCATTAATGTGCGGCAAAGGATACTTGTTCTTAATGGTGACCTTGTTTAACTGGTGGTAATCAATACACATCCGCATAGACTCATCCTTCTTATTTACAAATAGAATTAGAGCACCCTACAGTTACTTTAGCCATGAACCCCTTATCTAACAACGCCTCAATATGCTGCTTCAACTCCTTCAACTCTTTCGGAGCCATACAGTACGGGGGAATAGATATAGGCTGGGTGCCTAAAGCTAATTCAATGCAGAAATTAATATCACGATCCGGAGGCATGCCCGGAAGATCCAAAGGAAATACATCGGAAAACTCTCGAACCACTGGCACTGAATCAATAGTCGGAGACTTGGCGGTGGTGTCCCGCACATAAGCAAAATAAGCCAGACAACCTTTCTCGACCATATGTCGAGCCTTCAAGAATGAAATAGCCCTGCTAGCTGTACTAAGGAACCTCTCCACTCAAGCCTAGGAGACTCAGACATGGCTAAAGTAACTGTCTTGGCATGGCAATCTGGAACGACATGATAAGGAGATAGCCAATCCATGCCCAAAATAATCTCGAAATCAACCATGTCGAGCAATAAGAGATCGCTCGAGTCTCGAATCCATAAAATGAAATCACACAGAATCGACAAATCTGTTCTACAACCACAGAATCGCCCACGGGAGTGGACACATAAATAGGAGAACCCAAGAACTCACGAGGGACATCCAGAAAATGAGCAAATAAGACAGAAACATAGGAATAAGTGGATCCTGGGTCAAATAACACGGATGCCTCTCTACCACATACTGTGATAATACTTGTGATCACGGCGTCTGAGGCCACTCAATCTGATCTGGCCGGGATAGCGTAAAATCTAGCTGAAGAACCGGAAGACTAAGCCCCTCCAGAATGAACAAGAGTTGGCTGACCTGCGCTGGCATGAATAGGGGCTAGCAGAGCTCCCCCTGCCTGGCCTCCACCTCTTTGACAACCTCTACCAGTATGCCCTTCACCTCTGGGTGGACGAACTGCCGGTGCTGAAAATGTAGGCTGATAGCTCTTCTGAACGGCCTTGCCCCGAAATCTGGGACAAGTCCTCCTCATATGGCATGGATCCCACACTCATAACATCTGGTTGGTGGCATGGCCTTCTGCCCTGAAGAAGGACCCTGGACAACTAGGGGACGGGGAGAACTCTCCGGCATGGCACTGAAGTATGCAATAGAAGAACCCTGAATGGCTGGTGGGCGGTAGGAACTCTCTGGCATGGCGCTGAAATAGGGCCTCACTGGAGCACCATGGGGAGGTGGTGGAGGAGCTGAATATGAAGGCATGCTAGGTTGGCCTCTACCGAACTGACCTCTACCCTTGGCTGGGGCACCTCTGAAATCTCCTCAATATCTAGCCCTCTTATCCTGTTGACCCTGCTCTCTGCCTCTCGAACTATAACCCTCAGTCCGGCGAGCTATCTCGACCACAAGCTGACAGGGAGTCCCCATCTCCACCTCTCGGGCCATGTTGGCCCTAATACCGGAGTGCAACCCTGCTACAAATCTCCTCACTCTCTAAGCATCAGTAGGCAATATCATAAGGGCATGATGGGACAACTTAGAAAACCTGGCCTTGTAATCTGTCACTGACATCTGCCCCTGCTCCAGCTGCTCAAACTGATATCGCAGATCTTCCATCTGGGAAGGTGGAATATACCTGTCCAGGAACAGCTGAGTGAACTGCTCCCAAGTAATGGTAGGGGAACCTGCTGGTCTACCCAGGATATATGACTGCCACCATCTGCGTGCCCTGCCCTCAAGCTGGAAAGTAGTGAAGTCCACTCCAGGGGACTCCAGTATCCTCATGTTCTGCAATCTGTCGCTGCACCTATCAATAATGTCCTAGGAATTCTCTCCATTTTCACCCCCGAATATAGGAGGGTGCAATCAGGTCCACCTATCCAGTAACTTCTACGGATCGCCATCCGTAGCTGGTCTGAACTCAGGTGCTACTGCTACTGGCTGGGCTCCACCCACGGGCAGTGTACCCGGGGTATGATGAAGTGCTGCTGTCTGGCATGCAGCCTGGGCAGTAGGGGTCTGGGCTCCCCCTCCTGCCTGAGATGTGGCAGGATCCGCTGGAAATAAACCAGCATGGGACATAGTGTCCATGAATCGCATCATACGGCCCATGATCTTCTGGAATCCTGGCGCCGTCATAAAGTCTACTGGAGCAGGACCTGCTGGGGGCACCTCGCCCTGATCTTCTATAGTGGGGTCCTCTGGTGGTACGACTGGGATAGCTCGGGGATGTCCTCCTCCCCTACCTCAGGCCGGTGCCCTTCCCCCAGCCTCTGCTACGGCCACGAACAACGGGGGTAGTGGCCCCTCCCGGATCTGGAACATCGTATGTACGCATCCTCACCATCTGTGAGAGAATAAAAGAACGAAATTTAGTACACCATTGGCTGCACGATAGAATAAAATAAGGAGAGGTTTTCCTAACACCCTATAGCCTCCCGAAGATAAGTACAGACGTCTCCATACCGCCCCGCAAGACTCTACTAGGTTTGCCCGTGACTTGTGAGACATACGTGAACCTAGTGCTCTGATACCATGTTGTAACGACCCAAAATCTTAACTGAGATCGTGATGGAGCCTAATAGCGGGGTCAGGCAAGCCGACTCTTAGTTACTACAGGTTCCTTCTTATTAGTTTAAACACTTTAAAATATACTCGATTTTTAAAAGTTAAAACGTGATTTGAAAAATATAATTAGCCAGTTTTTAATCGAAACAATCATGATGAGGAATGAGCGAGTATGTATAGATACAGACCCGTAAACCAAAATAACAACTACGTGTGTGCCAGGAACTAGTGTCACAAGTTCTACGGGCAGATTAACCGAATATACAAAACAAAATATACAATCCCACTGTCTGGAAGGAATAGTCGGGAAATAAGCAAAAGAAAACTCCAAGGTGCCGCCGAGGATCGTCAGAAGAAAGAAGCTCACTGTGAAGTCGGGTCCAACTGAGATCAGAATCGAGATCCAATCTGATAACCAGATGCACCAGCCTCAGAACCTGTACAATTAACTACATAAGTGTAGCATGAGTACATAAACAAATATGTACCCAGTGAGTATCCCACCTAACCTCGAAGAGGTAGTGACGAGAGGTAGACGTGATACTTACCAGGGTCAACATTCTGTAAATAACATGATTTATTAGGAACTAGACATACATAACAGTCGTAGAAATCACAAGGAGATAAATCTTCAAGTATAGTTGTATTTACCTTTGCATGTCAAATTACACTAGCACATAGTGTACTAAATTCCCTTATTAACATGAGCCCGTTTGTACAATTACAACAAATTTCCAGTCATACAGCACATATTGGGCCGGACACATACGGCCGAAACGTCGCAAAAAATAAATGTGCACTGCCGAGGGTCGAACGGCTCGAACCATAGATGCATATATTACCCCGCTCACGAATCGAACATGCGATGCGGTTGACATAATAGTAGGGCTATTCCGCTCACAAATCATACAGGTGACACAGTGCCGCATACACACATAAAATTATCACTTTTTTTTTTTTTTGGGAATTATAAGAGACTATTCTTTATGACAAGAACCTAAGCAATATATCATGGATCACAACTTACTAATATTCTCATGCCAAATCAAGTATAATAAGGAATTCAATATATGTTTAGGAATACACGTAAGGCACATATAAGCATGCTCGTGATTCCTAGAACTACCAAATATAACATAGTAGTAGCTACGCACGGACTCTCGTCACTTCGTGCGTGCGTAGCCCCCGCAAATAAGGACATGGAATTATTCATAATAACCTAGGGGGACAATTCCCCCTTAAAAGGTTAGAAAGGAGACTCACCTCTCATCGAACCTACTTCCCGGACCATGAACGCGCCCGAAACTCCGAACTCTACACCCGAGGACTCGAAACTAGCCAAATGTTATACAAATTCATTAATTTATGCTCAAAATATGGAAATTCTCCTACTTATTTAGTAAATTTTCCATTCTTGAAGAAATTCTAAAATCCAACCCCGGGCTCACATGCTCGGATTCCACAAATTCTCGAAGGAAACACTCACCCATAGCCTAAGGATCATTAATATACGATTTCTACTTGATTTTATAGCTAATTCGCGGATAAATTCTCAAATTATCAAAATCCCTAGGTTACTATCCCATTCTTGAATTTGCACTAATTTAGGCAGTTAATTAAGCTAGTATTTCATGCATGAAGCAAATATTAGAGTGGAATCTACTTACCTTAAATAACCAGTTCGGTTGCCCCTCTAAAATGGTGGAAATCTCTCCAAGGAAGAAGAAGAACATAAGAGAAATGAGTTAATTCCCGTGTATAACAACACACTGTCTGAACAGCATTTTTGCACCTGTGAGCAAAAGCTCGCACCTGCGAAAATAGACTAGGATGCCTGGGCCCGCACCTACGGAGTGGAGACCGCACCTGCGGCTCCGCTCCTGTGGAGTTTTATCCGCAGCTGCGAGAATTGGCCTGACCACTAGGGGTCTCACCTGCGAGGCTGGGACAGCAGGAGCGGTCCCGCACCTGTGACTGGGATACCGCACCTGCGGTCACACCAGAACAGGTGCACCAGCAGCTATTACATCTGGTTTTTGGCCTCATGTGGTGTCCGGGAGGCACCTGGGCCCACCCGAGTCCCCGCCAGATCTACCAACGAGTCCTTAATAATAATACGGACTCGGTTGAGCCTTCGGAACACCCAAAACAATGCTAAAACTCAAAATCATGCCTCAAAACCCCTAGAACCAAAGTTAGGAACTTTAGGATTTCTAGACTTCGCTAACAATGCGCCGAAATGACCTATAATACTCGGAATGACACAAAACTTTGCAGGCAAGTCATAAATGACATAACGGGACTATTCCTGGTCTTGAAATTCTGTTCGAACCTTGATATCGTAAAAAGACGTCCCAAACCATAATAGGAACTTAAGGAACTCTTAATTTAATATTGGACGCCGAAACGCTAGCGGGTCATCAGAAACCTATTTCGAACCTACGCCCAGGTCTGGAATCATCATACGAAGCTACCGGAATTGTCGAAACTCAATTCCGAGGTTGTTTACTAAACATATTGACCGAAGTCAAACTTGGCCTTAAAGGCCAACCTTAAGGAACCAAATGTTTCTATAGCACTCTAAACACCTCCGCATCCCGGACCACCAGTCCCCGCAAGTCATAAATCATAATAAGCCGCTATGGAAGGTTTCATTTAGGGGAACGAGGTTCGATAACACAAAATGACTGGGCGGGTCGTTACATTATCTGAACAGTATTCTACCTTGATTTGGTATACTACTATGCGTTCATCTAGAGTTCGTGGCTCTGTACTACCAATCTTGGGAGGAATGTTGTGATTATTGCTGCATAGGCTTGTGTCACATTTATTGATGTTACATTAAACTCTATTTTAAAATATCATGTTTAACTGGTTTAACTTTAACTATTGGAAGTAATCCGCTTACCTAGTCTTAGAGACTAGGTTCCATCATGACGCCTAAGGCAGAATTTTGGATTGTTCCCGGTAGGCCCCAACAGCTTGAGCACCGCGTCCGCGCTGGTTGTCTCATTTTCGCGTAGGAGGGAAAGAATTTGGGTGGAATTTTGTCTTCGTAATCGCGATGTAGGTGCAATCACGATGTGTACACCTGGGAAAACCACTTAAGTACTCTATTTCGAGGTTTTTTGTTTTGGTTATTTTATCACATTTTGAGTTATAGAGCTCGGATTTTGGAGGTAATTTCTACGATTTGGATTGGGGTAAGTTCTTTTGACTCGGATTTGTTTATAATTTATCATTCCAACCTTGAATTTAGCGATTGTTTGATGAATCATATTGAGGAAATTGGTATTTTAGTAAAAACTTTTCTAAAATATATTGATGATTTGAGGGTCGATTTGAGGTCGGATGAAACGGATATAATTGGGCTCATATTGGAATGGGTCTTCAGAATTTTTGAGTTTTGTTGGGTTATGGGGAGCAGGCCCTAGGTAGACTTTTGGGTTGACTTTGCATAATTAAATCAAGATCGTAGCTTTATCGTTTGGGCTTGTTTTCTGTTGCTTTTATTGATATTATTAAGTTGTTTTGGCTAGATTTGAGTCGTCGGGAGGTTGATTTGCGCGAGAAGGGCTTTTTAGAGTATTAATTTAGCTTATTTGAGTAAATATCTTGCCTAACATTATGTGGGAGAATTTTCCTTGGGATTTGGTCTAATTTGCAATATTTATGCTATGTGAAACGATGTGTACATAAAGTGACGAGTTTGTATACGGGTGTATGTGTTGGTTATGACTTGAGTAGACCTTATGCTATTAATATTACTTGATTTTGAGTTGTTTGCTATATGAAACATGCTTTTATTTTGTTGTTCATTCCCCGCACCCTTACATTACTTTTATGATTCTTGTACATATTGTTGTTGAGCTATGGACAATATCTTATTGTGACATTAGTATTGTTGTTGTGGTGACTTGTAGAACATGTGTATGTGTGGTGCATGTTGATTGTTGTATTGTGATTGAGATGTGCATGCGACGACATAAGGGTGATGTGTATTTTGATGTGCATGCGGAGAGATAAGGGGGCTTATGCGTGTATTGCAAGTAAGGGAAATTACTTTATTGTGATGCGCACACATCAATATAAGTGGGCTTATGCGCGTGAAGCTATATAGGAAAAAATATTTTAAATGTGAAGCTCACGCGACATCATAAAGGTGATTTGTGATTGTGTAATGTGGTGTTTCAGGGCGATTCTTGATGTTACACTTATGTTGGAATGGTGAATGATTAAATTATGTCATTTTTTCCCTTAGCTATTTTCACTTTCTATTATACAAGTTATGATTAATTTGTCGTGTTTTCACTTTCTCTAATCTCTTTTGCTATTCATCTTGTTTCGCTTTCCATATTAGTTTTATATAGATATTCTACAAAGATTATTATCTGGTGAATATCTTGACTTGAACCTCATCCCTAACCCACCAAGATCAGTCCTGATACTTACTAGGTACCATTTGTGTTGTACTTATACTACACTATTACACATGTTTTGTG
Source organism: Nicotiana paniculata (assembly GCA_005239505.1). Taxonomy (NCBI): domain Eukaryota; kingdom Viridiplantae; phylum Streptophyta; class Magnoliopsida; order Solanales; family Solanaceae; genus Nicotiana; species Nicotiana paniculata. The sequence goes on along the minus strand of ML307437.1, from coordinate 67,876 downwards.
CAGATCCAGGTACCTCGGATTGAGTCGGTCACTAGTGAGTTGAGCCAGATATTATAGAGATTTCAAGGTATACCTATTATTCTCGCTTGTAGGCCTCGAAGTCACCTTCCATTATTTTCCTTAATACTATTATTCGTATTCGAAATAGTGTTGTATTTCAAGATTTTTAGTGTCTTATCAGTAGAGCTTATGGCTCTGTACTGCCGGTTTTGTGATGTACGACTATTGGTCACTTTGGACTATGGTTTGTCATTTATAAATATTTATTTAATAGCTTAGTTGTTTCATTATGTTAAATCCATAATGTGTTAAGCTTACCTAGTCTTAGAGACTAGGTGCCATCACGATCCTTAAGGTGAGATTTGGGGTCGTGACAAGTTGGTATAAGAGCCACAGGTTCACAGATTCTACAAGTCATAAGCAAATTTTGTAGAGTCTTAGGGATTGGTACAAATACGTCTATACCATATTCGAGAGGCTACATAACTATTAGGAAATTTTACTTCTTTCATTCCTTATCATGCAGATTTATTGATTTCAAAAACTAAAACTTTGTCTTTTTTTTTTCTCACAGATTTTGAAGACACAAGCTTCAGTTACCGACGATGCTGCGGGATATCAATGTTTCTAGAGGCCGAGGCAAAGTACGTGCTTCCACAAGGTGCCATGCTAGGGACGCGACTGGGGAGCCACCAGTAGCTCTAGTTTGGGAGCAGGCACCTTAGGTGCCTGTTTTTAACCTTGAACTTCAGGAGATTTTGGCACATTTCTTGAGCATGTTCGGTACCTTGGCTTAGGCAGGATTGATACCAGTTGCACCAACTACTTCTCACGCTGGGGAGGAGCTTAGAATCCTACCACCCGTACTCTAGAGCAGCGAGCTCATGTTGATCAGGCTCTGGGTGTTATAACGGTACAACCCGTGATTGCGGTTCTGCCTGAGTTGATGCCAGTGGCATAAGAGGAGGAGTAGAAGAGGCTCGAGAGCTTCAAGAAATATTTTCCTCATACTTTCAGTGGCATAATTCTAAGGATGCACAGGGTTTTCTAGACTTGCATCACCATTTTCTACGCACTATGGGGATAGTGGAGGTGAGCGGGGTCGACCTTACTACTTTCCAGCTGACAGGGTCGACATCTATATTGTGGCAGGATTATGAGGAGAGTAGGCCAGCTGATGAAGCTCCATGTACTTGGTCTCAGCTCATGGATATCTATTTTTGAGGGAGTTCATTCCATAAACCCGTAGATTTATTGAGGGGCTCGCTTACGGTCTCAGATTTGGGATGGCATGGGAGTTGGAGACTGATACTCCATTTCAGCAGGTTGTACAGATTTCTAGGAGGTTGGAGCATATCCACGACCATGATAGAGGGGATAGGGAGGCTGAGAGGCCTCAAGTCTTTGGAGGTTTTAGTTGTTCCCGCTCTGCAGCTTCAGCTCGTCATGGCAGGGGTTTTATCAATCGATTAGTTGTTTTTTTTAATAAAGTCCTGTAGGACTTAAGCCTAGGGTTGGTTTTTATAGATAATAAATTATAATGTACAATAATGGAGGGGGACATAAACTTTATCTCTAGAAGAAATCTTGGTGTACACTTAGTGGTCCAAACATAACAACAAAATGTACCCTTAGAGCTGTGTGAAGTTAGACTTATGATGGGATACCAACTGTCTATCAAACATTGATAGGCATTTGGGTAAACAAAAACATTGTGAAGTAAGTCGAGGTAAACTATACAAAAAAACACAAGAGATCCTAAATCTACTAATCTAGTGAGTTGGAAGATTTCCTTCCATATACAACAAACTGTACAAATGCAAACAGTGCACACAGTACACACAGTGTAGATATTCCTTAGAGAGGGCGAAAAAAACAATTGAGAATGGTAGGATATATTTTCAACTTTTCTTTGACATTGGGTAGAAATAAATCTAAGTTGAAGATAGATATCAAAAGGACCCTTGAAACTGGGCATGCGTGCTGCTGTTGTTGTTGCCTGATGCCAGAAGAGGGTGAGCAATGGCATGTTCTTTCCGTCCAATGAACCTTGAAGATTGTCTTGTGGCTTCCAACATTGAAGCACAATATGTCCATTAGCTGGTGATAACTGATGGCAAAACATGGCTTTCTAGTTAGGTTTGAACCCCTAGGATCGACCTTCTCTAATTGATGATGGCCTAAAGTTCTCATTGTGTGTTCTTGATGGATCCTTCACATTAGAGGTGGCTGTATTTGTGTCAAGATTGCATGATCCGTGTGATATCCCTAGGAGAACTGACACATCTGTTGGAGGTTCAACATCTGGGATGCTAATACCACTTCTTGCATGTGTATTAGTAATATGAGTTTATCCCTACTTCCTGCAAAAAAAAAAATAGTGTTAAGGAAATATTGGGCATTTTTGCCCTCGTTGCTGCCCAAGAAGTCTGTTGTTTGGACTGTGTGATCTGCTCCCTAGTATTTCTGATGTTTAACCATATCCATTAGAGTTGGAGGTGGAAGTGTTATTTGATGAAGACTGAAGTTTGCTTGATTTTTTATGTCTAAAGGTTGGTGTGTTCATTTGGTCAAGTCTGATTTGTCCTCTAATTTGGCTGGGGAGGTCAAGAATATTCTCAAGTGGATGATTTGAGGTAGATCATGGCTGAGCTTAGATAAAGAATCATTAGGACAGTTAGCTTCCCTGTACACTTGAGAACATTTGAATTCATGACACTGGGAGCCTAGTTCAATCAGGTCTTGCAGCTACATCTCCAAACTCCAAGGGGGTTCAGATTCATGGTTGATCCAATGAACAAGTAGTAGAGAATCAACTTCTAAATGCACTTTGAGGTGACAATTCTCCAGGCACCATTTCATGCCAATGATGGCTGCTTCAGTTTCTGCCATGTTGTTGGTTCCTTCTCCAAGTGGGCTTGCTATGGAATGGATAAATCTCCCTAGGTGATCTCAAATAATTTCCCCTGCACCAATATTACCTGGATTGTTGAGGGCACTGCCATTAGTGTTCAACTTAACAAATCCATCCTCATGTTTTTGCCATGTAACCTTTGATGTGAAAATGTAATGTTTCATTGTTTCAGCTTCGGAGTAGAGTTCATTCCATTGAAGAGGCCATTGGAAAGAGGGGTAGGTGTCTCTAAGGAGTAGATTGATGTCAAAGTTGATGGAGAATATAACTCTGATCATAGATGATTGCTTGAAACCATACTTAGCACTACATCTGCTTTTCCATAAATTCCAGCAAATGATGATTGGAAGTGTATCCGAGATGAGTTTATGCACATCATTATTGCTCTTCTGCATCCACCATTTCATCATTAGTAATATAAGAGGCATGGCTTGAATAAGGAAGCCAGTTGAGCCTGAAGTGCCTCTATACTGCCTTAGGAAAGTGGCCCATACTGAAAATGTGCTCTAATGATTCAACTTGAGGCCTGATGCAGCACACGCATCTGTTGGCAGTAGGTTGGCTAAAGGTGATGACCCTATCCTCAGTTGGCAGTTTGTTTCTGAGGGCTCTCCATATGCAAAAGGACCATTTAAAAGGGATTCTCTTGTGCCATGTCATCTTGTTGGTTAAGAGGATCTGCTTTTTCTTTCTGACTGTTTCCCATGCAGAAGCCTAGTGAATTTGATAGAGGTAGTTGGTGTCCATATAGGTTTATCAGGGGTATGGGAAGCGAAGTGAATTGGGATCTGAATGATATCAGTAATTTTTTTGTATGGGCTTGGTTGTGGAGCTTCTGAAGATCCCATTTTCCAGAGTCCCAAAATTTAGAGACAATGATGTTTCTTGGATTTCCTCCCTCAGTTCTGTAGCTAGCTAAGAGGCTTGTTCCTAGTCAGTTATCCCACCAAAAACTTGCACTGCCAGAATGTAGCCTCCAATTTATGTGGGCTCCTTCTTCTTTCTTGTTGCACATCATTTTTTTCCAAGTTTGTGATATGCCAGAGTGCCATTTCTTTGAGATTGGGTGAGATATTTTGATGTATTTGGCTGATAGGAAGGTGCTCCACAAATTCTTTTTTGTTCTAAAATTCCACCACTGCTTGAATTCCATAGCCTTATAAACATCAGCCACTACTGTAAAACCCATAAGCCCTTCCTCCCGAGTATAAGATAACTTCTCCCAGGAAGCCCAATGGTATTTGTTTTTGTCCTTCTCCATGCCCCAGAAAAAATTAGCAGTCAGTATTTACAGTTGTTTCATTACTGTTTTGGGTGGTGAAATAGTTGATAGTAGGTGAATGGGGAGGGATTGCAACACATATTTGATCAAGGTAGCTCTTCCTCCATATGAGAGCAATCTGCTATGCCATCCTATGATTCCGCTCACTATTTTAGATACCAGTCCATTGAAGTGTATAATTCTTTTTCTTCCAATGTATAGTGGGAAACAAAGGTATGTGATTGGTGATTCTTTCCTGGTAAAATCAATGATTCGAGAGATCCTAGAGACATTCTATTGGAAAACACATGCGGGTATCATGAACTGACTCTTAGCATTGTTTATCAACTGACCAGATGTATTCTCATAATCCCCTAGGATTCTCATAATCTTCTGAAGGGAAACTCTATTTCCTGATGTGAAGATGATAATATCATCTACAAAGCTCAAATGATTGACTTAAGGACCCTTTTTTTCCATGTAAAACCCATTAAAGAATTGATCATTGTTGAGGTTGTTGAGTATTCTGGAGAGAAGTTCTGCCTCAATGATGAATAGAGATGGTTCCAAGGGATATCCTTATTTTAGACCCCTAGTGGATTTGAAAAAACCGTGCCTACTTCCACTTATGACTACAAAGTACCAGTTACTGGACATGGTTCTCCAGGTCATGTCAATAAACATCTCATTGAACCCTATTTTTCTAAGCATAATGCATGTAAAACTCCAAGACACTCTTGCATATGCCTTTTCCATATCAAGCTTGATGACAACATTTGCCCCAGTGTTAGGTTTCTTAATGCCTTGGACAATCTCCTGAGCCAACATGATATTGTCAGAGATACTTCTTCCTTTTACAAATACAAATTGGTTGGCAGAGATGATGTTTCTTAGAATTGGTGATAGCCTTGAACAAATTAACTTTGAAATGATATTGTTGATGAAGTTGCTTAGGCTAATAGGTCTGAATTTAGTGAAGGAGTTAGGGAATTCAACTTTTGGAAGAAGGATCAAACATGCATTTGTCATATATCTAGGCATGTCACTTCCTCCAAAGAAGTCAAGAATCACATTGAGTAGGTCATTTTTATAACATCCCAGCATGCTTAGTAGAATTTTCTATTCATTCCGTGGTCCAGCTGCACTGTTTGGATTCATGGAGAAGACAACTTCCTTTAGTTCATGAGTGGGACTGTTTGTCAGAATTGTGTCATCTTCTGAACTGATCATAGGAGGAATACTGGAATGCAGATCATTACTAGTGTGCTCCCCTTGTTAGGTAAAGAGATATTCAAAATAGTTGCAGGCAACTTCCCATATTGCTTCATCATTTTGGATCCAATCTCCATTTTCATCGTTGATTTTGTGAATAAAGAGTTTTCTTCTTCTACCCACTATCAAACTGTAAAAGTACTTAGAATTGACATCACCATCCTTGAACCACTACAACAGAGTTTTTTATTTTAGAACTTCTTATTCTAGTTTCAAGTGTCTGGTATATTGAGCCTGTAAATGATGCAAGTTTTTTCTGTCCCGGGGTCATTAGAAGCTGCCCATTTTTCTTCTGCTTCTTTGAATTTTTGTTTAAATTTTTTGGGTTTCTGAAAGATGTCACCATATTGTTGTCTGGACCATTTTCTCAGAGCACTAGAAAGTACCTTGATTTTTTTATGAAAGATCCACATAGCACTTCCATTGATATAACTGTTCCACACTTCCTGAACTAGAGGCATAAAGGATTCATTCTTCACCCAACAGTTGGGGAATCTAAAGTATTTCTTGAAAGATTTTTGTTTCCTTTGAATATTTACTTAACACAATAAGACAATCTAAAAATAAACTACATCTATTAATTTCCAATGCATGCCTTCACGAATAAAATAATAAATGAATGAATAAACCGAGACACGAACTAAATATATAACTATGAGGCTACCCTAGGGTCTGGTGTCACAATTCACAAACTACTAAGAATACTACAAATAATGGGCTGAAAGAAATAATGTAATTGTTTTGAGTTGAATAAAACAGTCTCTATAAAACTAAGAGAAGACTCCAGGAATCTCCGGAGGCCAGCAGATCTACCTCGCATCGCCGAATGATGATATCGGCTACTAAGATCTCCTAACGCTGGCCGAAACCTGGATCTGCGCAAAAGAGTGCAGAGTGTAGTATCAGTACAACCGACCCCATGTATTGAGTAAGTGTCGAGCCTAACCTCGGCGAAGTAATGATGACAGGCTTGGTGGAAATATTTCAATATCAACTCGGCATTCAGAATAATAATCATCTTGGTGGAACCGGATACTAATATCTCAACATTTCTCTAACGCCAATAATCACAGATGACAGGCTTTAAAACAACCAAAATAACAAGAAATAACATTACTCGCATGGTATGACCTGACCACAACGTATAGGTACTCATCACCTCACCTATACATTGGATTTAGCAAACAAACAGGTAACAAGTAGTCACGCAATACCTATTCCCTCAATCTAAGGTTAGACACAACACTTACCTCAATTCTGCAGGCCACTCACAGCTCGATTACAATTTTTCCTTTTGAATTCACCTCCAATACACTCAAATCTATTCATATTTAGTTTATTATCATTAATTAATGCTAAAGGAACTAACTTTACTGAAACATTATGATTTTCCTAAGTTATCTCAAAAAAAGTTAAAACTCGACCCCGAGCCTGCTTGGTCCAAACTCGGGGTTCGGACCAAATTATCTTTATCCATTCACCCCCGAACTCGAATATGCAATTTGTTGCGAAATCCGACCCCAATTCGAGGTCAAAATTCAATTTTTTTCAGAACTCCCTAATTCTACCCAAACCCTCAATTTATACCATGAAAATTCTTGATTTTTGATTGAAAAGTGACGAAAAGTATTGTGTAATTGAAAGAGAAGAGTTTAGAATTATTTACCAACATTTTGAGGATGAATTTTTGTGAAGAAAATCACATCTAGGCCTTTGTAGCTCGAAAATAGGTGAAACATAGGTTTTGCCCGATTTTTAAAACATATTTTATATGGCTGGGCAGACCTTCATCGCGTTCGTGAGGGGCCTGCCGCATTCTCATAGGGTCAGGCCCAATGGTCTTTGCGTTCGCGGGGTCTTGACCGCGTTCGCGTAGAAGGAAACGGGTTCCCTCCCCCAGACCCACGTAACCCTGTGCATTCGCGTGAGAGGCTATTCGTTCGCATAGAACAAAAAGACCCCCAGTGGACTTTACACAACACGTTCGCGAGCAAAGCAATGCGAACACGATGAACAAAAGGACTATGCACCAGGTACAGTTATGACAACAGAATTTCTCAAGTGTAAGACATCTCGTAGCCTACCGAAACTCACTCGAGCCGTCAGGGCTCAAAACCAAACATGCACGCAAGTCTAAAATCATCATACGAACTTGCTCGTGCGATCAAAACATGAAAATAACATCCAAAAGTATGAATTAAACCTCAAAACTCATCATTTTTCTCAAGAACACTTAAATTTCACTATTTCTCAACCGGATGTCCGAATCACGTCAAATCAACTCCGATTCTCACCAAATTTCACAGATAGTACTTAAATACTATAACAAATATGTACTGGCTTCGAAACCAAAATACGGGCCGGCTAATAATGGTTTCAAACATTAATTCGTTTCTTCATTTCATTAGAAATTCAGAAAAACACTTTTCTTCAAAGATTGATTTCTAAGGCTAGGAACCTCGGAATTAAATTCCGGCCATACGCCCAAGTCCCTTATTTTACTGCGGACCTCCCGAAATCATCAAAACACAGATTCGGGTCCATTTACTATAAATGTTGACCCAAGTCAACTAAAACCAAACTTTACCTGTAAAATTTATTATATCTTATATTTTCACATGAAAGCTTTCTGGTTTCATGCCCAGACTGCACACACAAATGGAGGTAATTATAATTAGTCTTTTAATGGATAATAAGCCTAGTAAGGAGACTTTATTCATAAAATGACCCCTTGGGTCATCACTATCTCCGCCTCTAAAACAAACTCTTGTCCTCGAACGGACATAGAAGATTACCTGAATTGGAAAAAAGTGTGGATATCTACTCTGCATGTCCGAATCGGACTCTCAAGTTGTTGTCTCAACGGGCTGACCTTTCCACTGCACTCGAACTGAAGGACAAACCTTTTACCTCAACTAACAAACCTGCCGGTCTAAAATGGCTACCGGCTCCTCCTCATAAGTCAAATCTTTGTCCAATTGGACAGAGGTAAAATCTAACATGTGGGATGGGTCACCATGGTATTTCCGGAGCATAGACACGTGGAATACCGGATGAACTGAGGATAACCCTGGAGGCAATGCAAGTCTATAAGCTACCTCCCCCACTCTATCAAGAATCTCAAATGGCCTGATATACCTAGGGCTCAACTTACCCTTCTTCCCAAATCTCATAACACCCTTCATGGGTGATACATGAAGCAATACTCTCTCTCCAACTATGAAAGCCACATCACAAACCTTACGGTCGGCATAACTCTTTTGCTTGGACTGAGCTGCACGAAGCCGATCCTGTATAATCTTTATCATATCTAAGGCCTCTTGAACTAAGTCTGTACCCAATAACCGAGCCTCTCCTGGCTCAAACCATCCAACTGGAAATCTACAGCGTCTACCATATAATACCACATAAGGAGCCATCTGAATGCTCGACTAATATCTATTATTATAGGCAAACTCGACTAAAAGCAAGAACTGATCCCAAGAACCTCCAAAGTCGATAACACAAGCGTGGAGCATATCCTCTAAAATCTGAATAGTACACTCAGACTGCCCGTCCATTTGAGGATGAAATAATGTGCTCAACTCAAGTCGGGTACCCAAATCACGCTGAATTTCCCTCTAAAAGTGCGAGGTAAACTGCATACCTCAATCAGAAATGATAAACACGGGCACACCGTGAAGGCGAACAATCTCTCGAATATATGTCTCTTCCAACCGCTCTAAAGTGTAAGTACTTGCCACTGGAATGAAATATGCTGATTTAGTCAGCCTATCCACAATAAGCCTAACCTTGTCGAACTTCGTATGAGTCTGTGGGAGTCGAACAACGAAGTCTATAGTGATACTCTCCCACTTCCACTCAGTAATCTCTATCTGCTGAAGCAAAACACCGGGCCTCTGATTCTCATATTTCACCTGTTGGCAATTTAAACAACGAGCCACAAAAGAAACAATATCCTTTTTCATCCTTATCCACCAATAGTTTTGTTGCAAGTCCTGGTACATCTTGGCAACACTTGGTGAATAGAATTCTTAGAACTGTGAGCCTCCTCAAGCATAAACTCACGAAGCCCATCAAAATTAGGCACACATATACGACCCTGCATCCTTAAAACACCGTCATTTCCAATTGTATCTTTCTTGGCACCACCGTGCCGAACTGTGTCCCTAAGTACCGTCAAATGCGGGTCATCATCCTGCCAATCTCTGATACGTTCAAATAAGGAATACCGAGTGACAGTACAAGTTAAAACACGACTGGGTGAAACATCCAACCTCAAGAACTGATTAGCCAAAGTTTCAATGTCTGAAGCTAATGGTCTCTCACCGACTGGAATAAATGCAAGGTTGCCCATACTTACTGCCTTTCTACTCAATGCATCGGCCACCACATTGGCCTTTCCCGGATCATACAATATAGTGACGTCATTGTCTTTCAATAACTTTAACCATCTCCTCTATCTCAAATTAAGATTCTTTTTCTTGAAAAGTACTGAAGGCTACGATGATCCGTGTAAACCTCGCATGGCACGCCAAAAAGATAGTGCCTCCAAATCTTCAATGCATGAACAATGGCTGCCAACTCTAAGTCATGGACATGATAATTCTTCTCATCAATCTTTAACTGCCGCGTCACATAAGCTATCACCCTGCCTTCTTGCATCAATACTGCTCCAAACCCAATACGGAAGCATCACAATATACCGTGAAAGATCCTGAACTTGATGGTAACACCAATACCAGCACTGGAGTCAAAGCTATCTTGAGCCTTTGAAAGCTCGCCTCATATTCGTCCGACCATTTGAATGGGGCACCCTTCTGAGTCAATCTCGTCATCGAGGCTTCTATAGATGATAACCCTTCCACAAAACGGCGGTAGTAACCAGACAATTTGAACAAGCTCCTGATTTCCATTGCTGAAATGGGTCTAGGAGACTCCTTGACTGCCTCTACCTTCTTAAGATCTGCCTGAATACCCTCTGCTAATATGATATGTCCCAAGAAGGCTACTGAATCCAACCAGAACTCAAATTTTGAAAACTTTTCATACAACTGATTGTCCCTCAAAGTCTGGAGTGCTATACGGAGGTGCTGCTCATGCTCTTCCCGACTGCAGGAGTATATAAGAATGTCATCAATGCACATGATTACGAAAGAGTCTAGATGAGGCTTGAAAACCCGATTCATCAAGTCCATAAGGGCTCTAGTGCATTAGTGAACCCAAAAGACATCACCAGAAATTCATAGTGCCCATACCTCGTCCGAAAAGTTGTCTTAGGAACATCAAACGCCCTAATCTTCAATTGATGGTAGCCCGATCTCAAATCAATTTTCGAAAATACCCTGGCACCCTGAAGCTGATCAAATAAATCATCAATCCTTGGCAATGGATATTTATTCTTGATAGTAACTTTATTCAACTGCCGGTAATCTATGCACATTCTCATTGACCCATCCTTCTTCTTTACGAACAAAATCGGTGCACCCCAAGGCGAGAAACTAGGTCTGATGAAACCCTTATCCAACAAGTCTTGCAACTGTTCTTTCAACTCTTTCAATTTTTGTGGAGCCATCCAGTATGGAGGAATGGAAATGGGATGAGTGCCCGGAGCCACATCAATGCAAAAGTCAATATCCATGTCGGGTGGCATCCCCGGTATGTCTGCACGAAACATCTCGGGAAACTCGCGAACAATAGGAACTGAATCTATAGAAGAAACCGCAGCATCAGAGTCACGAATATGAGCATAATAAGCCAGACACCCCTTCTCAACCATGCGGCGAGCCTTGGCATAAGAAATTACTCTGCTGGGAGAATGACCAGGAGTCCCTTTCCATTCTAACCAAAGCAATCTCGACAAATCTAAAGTAACTGTCTTGGCGTGGCAGTCCAAGGTGGAATAATAAGGTTACAACCAATCTACTCCCAATATGACATCAAAATCGACCATGTCAAGAAGCAACAAGTCTACACTAGTTTCAAGACCCTCAATAATGACTACGCACGAATGATATACAAGATCTACAACAAAAGCCTCCCCCACTGGCGTATACACATAAACAGGGACACTCAAAGAATCGCGGGACACAACCAAATACGAGGAAAAATAGGATGACATATAAGAATAAGTAGAACTTGGATCAAACAAAACTGATGTATTTCTATTGCAAACTGAAATGATACCTGTAATGACAACATCAGAGGACTCCGCTTCGGGACTAGCTGGAAATGCATATAATCGGGGCTGGGCTCCACCACCCTAAACCATGTCCCTGGGAGGACTTGTGATAGGCGGACCTCTACCTTTAGCGGGCTGGCCTCCACCTCTAGCGGTCTGACCTCCACCTCTAACAACCTTTCCTCTTCCTCTGGCTACTTGACCCCTACCCCTGGCTGGCTGGGCAGGCGGTGCTGGAACTATAACACGGGAACCCTGATACTGAGAATTATCCAACGCGCGAGGACAATATCTGGTAATGTACCTCGGGTCACCACAACTGTAACAGGACCTCGACTTCTGAGACTGCTGGCCGGCAAACTGAACCTGTCGACCAGTATAACCACCCTAAACACTCTGGAGAAGAGGTGCACTAGTAGGAGCTGATGTGCACTATAGACTGGCTGAGTATAAGGAGGCATATAAGAACCATGACAACCTGAGGTACCATGTGAAGCCTGAAGTGCTGAATGGGATGGCCTGGAAGAATGGCCTCTACTGAAACTAACCCCGCCTCCAGATGAGGCACCACTGAAACCACTGGAATAGCGAGGTCTCTTGTCTGATCCCTGACCTCCCATCCTAAGAACTGACTCAACCCTTCTGGCCACATTAGCCGCATCCTGAAAAGAAATATCAATCCCTGTCTTTTTGGCCATTTGCAACCTAATGGGCTGAGCAAGGCCCTCAATAAATCGTTTGACCCTCTTTCTCTCTGTAGGCAACAGAATAATAGCATGTCTAGCCAAATCCACAAAGTGATTCTCATACTGGGTCACGGTCATGCTGCCCTACTGATGTCGCTCAAACTGACGACGCTTCTCCTCTCGAGTACTAATAGGCAAAAACTTCTCCAAAAAGAGATGAGAAAATTGATCCCAAGTCAAAGCAGGTGACCCAACTGGTCTAGTCAACAAATATTCCCTCCACCATTTCTTGGCGGAACCGGTCATCTGAAAAGTAGAAAAATCGGCTCCACTGGTCTCCAAAATACCCATATTCCAAAGTACCTCATGACAGTTATCAAGATATTCCTGAGGATCCTCTAAAGTCTCACCACTGAAATGAACAGGAAATAACTTAATGAACCTGTCCAATCTCCACAAAGCATCGGTGGACATAGTTGCCACATCAACGGGCAGCGCTGGAGCAATTGGCTGAATTACCCCCAACTGGATTGGTTGCCGGGATCTGAATCTGAGGAGTAGTCTGACCAAGAGTGTGGGTAGCAAGAGTCAGGAACCCTCCTTCGGCCTGAGATACGCCTGCTGCTACAGGGAATGTGCCAGTCTGGGATACACTCTCCATAATTCCCACTAAACGGACTAAAGCGTCATGAAGTATCGGGGTAGCAATAAACCCTTCTGGGACCTGAGTTGGCCGCACTGGAACGGTCTGAGTTGGAACCCCCTCATTAATTTCAATCTGGGGTTCCACAGCTGGGGCTACTGTCTGAGCAGTGTGCTGAGTCCTGCCCCTACCTCGGCCTCTGCCCCTAGTAGGAGCTGCTGCTGCTAGAGGATCAGAGTGTTGGTCACCGGAAGAGGAAGCACGTGTTCTCGCCATCTGCGAGAGAATAGAAGAATTCAATCAGTATTTGAGATAACAAGAGTTGCATGATAGAATAGAAGTAAAAATGGAGTTGTTTCCTAACTCGATAGCCTCTGAGAGATAAGTACAAACATCTCTGTAATGATCCTTCAAACTCTATTAAGCTTGTTCACAAACTACTAAGAATACTACAAATAATGGGGTGAAATAAATAATGTATCTGTTTTGAGTGTAATAAAACAGTCTCTATAAAACTAAGAGAAGACTCCAGGAATCTGCGGACGGCAGCAGATCTATCTCGCGTCTCTGAATGATGATATCGGCTACTAAGATCTCCTAACGCTGGCCGGAACCTGGACCTGCACAAAAGAGTGCAGAGTGTAGTATCAGTACAACCGACCCCATGTACTGAGTAAGTTTCGAGCCTAACCTCGGCGAAGTAGTGACGAGGCTAGGACAAGACACCACATAAAACGTGGACATCGAAATCATGCTAACAGGAATAATAGCAATTTAAAGAATGAAAACAACAATTAATGGGAAGGGAGCATGCGATGGGAAATTTTTCTCTTTTTTTTTCATAAGGAATGGGGATAACAATAAGACAAACACAGACAATGATCAACAATAATATTAGCAATTAATAATAGAATTGGAACTTGCACGACATCACCCTTCATGCGTTAACTCTCAGCCTCACCAAATAATAAATAGAATACACGGCATCACCCTCCGTGCTTTTACTCTCAACCTCACAAGATTATAATTAAGAATGCACGACATCATCCTTCGTGTTTTACTCTCTTCGTCAAATTATAAAGAAATCATGCACGCGTCACCCTTCGTGCTTTAGACTCTTCCTCATAATATAATTAAGTCATGCACGACATCACCCTTCATGTTTTCCAGTCTTGCTTACAATATAATCAAATCATCAATAACATAAAAAGGGGATTTCACAAGAAACAATATTTCATCATAATTTCTATCACCATTTAATATTTCAATCTCAAGTCAATGTTCTCAAAGGAATTTCACAAGATATCAATATTTCTTTCATGGTTACTATCATCATTTATCATTTCAATCTCAACTCGGGATTCAGAATAATAATCATCTCGGTGGAACCGGATACTAATCTCTCAACATTTCACTAACAACAATAATCACAGATGATAGGCTTTAAGACAACCAAAATAACAAGATATAACATTTACTCGCATGGTATGACCTGACCACAACGTATAGATACTCGTCACCTCGCCTATACATTGGATTTAGCAAATAAACAGGTAACAAGTAGTCACACAATACCTATTCCCTTAAGCTAAGGATAGACACAACACTTATCTCAATTCCGTAGGCCACTCACAGCTCGATTACAACTTTTCCTTTCGAATTCACCTCCAACACACTCGAATCTAATCATAATTAGTTTATTATCATTAATTAATGCTAAAGGAACTAACTTTACTGAAAATTTATGATTTTCCTAAGTTATCTAAAAAAAAAGTTAAAACCCGACCCCAGGCCCGCTTGGTCCAAACACGGGGCTCGGACCAAATTATGTTTACCCATTCACCCACAAGCCCGAATATGCAATTAGTTTTGAAATCCGACCCCAATTCGAGGTCAAAATTCAATTTTTCTCAAAATTCCCTAATTACACCCAAACCCTCAATTTCTACCACGAACATTCTTGATTTTTGATTGAAAAGTGATGAAAAACATTGGGTAATTGCAAGATAAGAGTTTAGAAATATTTACCAACACTTTAGGGATGAATTTGTGTGAAGAAAATCACTTCTAGGTCTTTGTAGCTCGAAAATAGGTGAAAAATAGGTTCTGCCCGATTTTTAAAACATATTTATATGGATGGGCAAGCCTTCATCGCGTTCGTGATGGGCCTTCCATGTTCGCATTGAATTAGGCCCAATAGCCTTCGCGTTCACGGGGTCTTGACTTCATTCGCGTAGAAGGAAATGGGTCCTCTCCCCCAGGCCCACTTAACCATGTCTGTTCGCGTGAGAGGCTATGCGTTCGCATAGAACAAAAAGACCCTTAGTGAATTTTACTCTAGGCGTTCGCGAGCAAAGCAACGCGAACACGATGAACAAAAGGACTGTGCACCAGGTACAGTTATGATAACAGAATTTCTCAAGTGTAAAACATCTCGTAGCCTACCCAAAACTCACCCGCGCCCTCAGGGCTCCAAACAAAACATGCACGCAAGTCTAAAAATAACATACGGACTTGCTCGTACGAACAAATAATGAAAATAACATCTAAAACTATGAATTAAACCTCAAAACTCATCGTTTTTCTCAAGAACACTTAAATTTCACTATTTCTCAACCGGACGTCCGAATCATGTCAAATCAACTCCGATTCTCACCAAATTTCACATATAGTACTTAAATACTATAACAAATCTTTACCGGGCTCCGAAACTAAAATACGGACCCGATACCAATGGTTTCAAACATTAATTTATTTCTTCATTTCATTAGAAATTCAGAAAAATAATTTTCTTGAAAAATTGATTTCCAAGCTTAGGAACCTCGGAACAAAATTCCGAGCATACGCCCAAGTCCCATATTTTATGGTGGACCTCCCGGGATCATCGGAACACAGATCCTGGTTCGTCGGAACACAGATACGGGTTCGTTTACTAAAAATATTGACCCAAGTCAACTAAAACCAAACTTTAACTCTAAAATCTATTATTTATTATATTTTTCACATAAAAGCTTTCCAGTTTGACGCCTGGACTGTGCACACAAATTGAGGTAATTATAATTAGTCTTTTATGGCTAATAAGCCTTGAATGGAGTCTTTATTCATAAATTGACCCTTTGGGTCATCACACAATGTTGGTTTGCACTTTGCATATGCAATTGGAAGCTGAATAATTTTGCCAAGTTCAACATGCTTCAATTCAATGGTCATCTATTGTTCGTCTTGATCCAAAAGAGTGCGAGTGAAGTCTTGATCCCAGAAGAGCCAAATTTTTTTTATTGATATTGACAGCAGCTTGGTTCATAGATAGTTGGATTTTGAAGTAGTTAAGGTAGAAATCAATGTGAGGGTTTTCCCTGAACTGTTCCAACAAAGGAATGAAGGAAAGTTTGTGAATTTGTTTGAGTTTTTTGAGTCTCTCTATAGCTCCAGGCTTTCCGATACCTCTAACAATTCCAAATGATTGTACTAATCATTTAAGAATTATGGGGGTTCTTGATTTTGGTGCATTCCTGATGCTTGGAGCAACTTTGCTTCTAATAAGTCTGGGTGAAGGTCTCATTCTGGAATGTTTCTCATGAGAGGTTATGACATTGTCCTTTCAGTAACACCATTAACTGCTGCCAGTAAGAGGTCACAATGTTGATCTTCATTAGCATCATCACTGAACCTATCTTCCTCTTCTGAACCCCAAGTTAACTCGTCTTCAGATTGTATAGGTCTGTACTCATCATCATCCTGACCTGAGGGGGGAAGACTGTTGAAAAGAATCAAAGCAAATTGGTTCCATGGGTCTGGTTCTACCACTACCATATGACTGCCTTCTTTATTGACCAATTGACAATAATCCCCTTGGTTTGTCATTCGTGAAGGTGAATGATAGTAGTTCTCGGGATCCTTATTAGGAGGTTCCTCTGAAGGTTCAATTATGTTCATACCTGCATTCTTCCTTTGGAGAGCTCTTCTCTTTTTCTGACGTGGTTTATTTTTGTGTCTTATCTGTTGACTGGGAGCAACATGAACAACATGACCTTTGCCTTTGTCCATTCTTTTTTCCTTCATATTGTTCTACTTTGCATTGATCATCAAGGGGGGCCTCAACTGGATCAAGTTAAGTGTCACTAGTAGCAGAGGTTCTTGAGTCATTCCTATGATAAATCAAAAGTGCTAAGGCACACTCCTGCGTAGCATGAGGAAAACCCTCCCCTTATTTTTCCCTATCGTGCATGGTTATGGTTATCTCCTGGCCATTCTCCTTTCCTCCATTAACTTCAGTATTAGTAGATAGGGGAGGGTTCTCATTAACATTCTCTATTGCAGTTGGGAATTAGTAGAAGTAGATGATGTCATATGTGTTTTGGCCTTATGTTATTTGGAGTTCTTAGTTACCTGAGAATGTGAATTTGAGTGAATTAATTGGTTACTATTTGAGGTTTTCTTTGGTACATATGTTTGATGTTGCTTCTTGTTCTGCTGATGTCCATTGAAGTGTTTTCTTTTCTGATTTTTCCATTCATTGTTTCAAGCATTGACCCCTGATGTTTGGTGTTCCTGAAGGCTTTCTTGATTTTCTTGTTGTTGTTTCCCTTAGTTCTGGTTTGTTGATACTTCCCTTGAAGGATTTTTATGTTGTTGGTTTTCCCTTATACCTTCCTATATGGCAGAGTCCTTTTTCCTTTTATTTTCTTCATCTGTGATTCTAGCGGGACAGGATGTTGTTGTGTGGTTCAAATGTTTGCAATACATGCAATACTCAAGAATGTTTTCATATTGCACTTCCAGACACTTTTCATCACCATTGACATCTTGGTTCTCATCAAGTCCTAACCACACATAGTGTGGTCTAGGTTCTGTGAGGTCAATCTGCATCTTGACTTTCGCCACACTTCCTCTTATTTTTTGAAATGATGCCAAGTCTAAATTTAGAGTTTTCCCAATTGATGATAGTAAAACTGTGAGGATCTCCATGTAATAGAAATGCTAAAGTATCTCGGGGATGAAAACCATATAGGAATTAAAGGAGAGTCTTCAGCTGGATTTGAAAGTGGGTGTCCAGGCTTCTAGCTTCATCATTTGGCCCTAGTCGACTACTTCATTTTTCACTTCAGCCAACTCACAGTGCTCCAGTACTCAAGGACCTCAGAGTACTCTTTTGGACATCCATCTTTCACCTCCTATATGGGGTTTCTATGGAAGTTATTCTAGCTGTACGGGTCAGACTCAGTAGCAACAACTACATCCGAGAGGGGTTGTTTTGAGTACAATGATACTAGGCATATGGTGAGAGATTGTCCCAAACTTTGGAGGGGTGGACCTCCACATGGTACTCAGGCTACGGTTTCAGCTCTAGGTTCAACTCCACCTACACATCCATCTATGAGTGGAGGAAAGACAGGTAGAGGATGTCATAGAGGGGGAGGCCATGCCCGTTGTTATGCTTTCCTTGGTAGGGCTAAGGTTGTTGCATTAGATGTTGCCATTATAGGTATTGTACCGGTCTATCATAGGAATGCATCAATTTTATTTGATCCGGATTCCACATATTCATAAGGGTCCTCTTATTTTGCCTCATATTTGGATATGTCTCGTGATTCTTTGAGTAGTCCCGTTTATATTTCTTTACATGTTGGAATTCTATTGTGCTAGACCAGGTTTATTGTTATTGTTTGGTCACTATCGGGGGTTATGAGACTAAGGTTGACCTTCTATTACTCAATGTGGTGGATTTGGACAAATTTTGGGCATGGGTTTGTTGTCACCATATCACATCATTCTTAATTGTCACACTAAGACCGTGACGTTGGCAATGCAAGGGTTTCCGAGGTTAGAGTGGAGAGGTTCATTGGATCATGTTCCTAGTAGGGTGGTGTCTTTCCTAAAGGCACAATGGATGGTTGAGAAGGGGTGCTTGGCATACTTAGCCTTTTTGAGGAATGTTAGTTCTGATACTCCGACCGTTGAGTAATTTCCAGTAGTGAGAGATTTTGAAGATGTATTTCCAGCAAACTTACCAGGTACGCCACCTAACAGGGATATTGAATTTGGTATTAATTTGGTGTTGGGCACTCAGCCCATCTCTATTCCACCATATCGCATGACACTAGTGGATTTGTAGGAATTAAAGGAACAACTTCAGTAGTTTCGTGATAAGGGTTTCATCAGATCGGGGGTTTCATCGTGGGTGTTTTAGTTCTATTTATGAAGAATAAAGATTTTTCTACGATGATGTCTATTGACTACAGGCAACTACACAAGATTACTACCAAGAACAAGTGCCCACTATCCCATATTGATGATTTATTTGTGGCAGCTTTAGGGTTACAAGTATACTCGAAGATTGATTAGAGATCACAGTATCATCAGGTGAAGATTCGCGTTTCATATATTCCGAAGACAACTTTCAGGACTCGTTATAGATACTATGAGTTTTTGGTGATGTCGTTTGGGCTGACCAATGCTGAAAAAGCCTTTATGCACTTGATGAACAACGTGTTCTAGCCGTATCTCAATTCCTTCATCATCGCGTTCATTGATGATATATTGGTGTATTCTCGCGATTGAGAGGATCATGAGCATCACTTGAGGATCGTGCTCCAGACATTGAGGGAGAAGAAGCTATATGCTAAATTCTCCAAGTGTGAATTTTGGCTTGACTCGGTAGAATTCTTGGGTCACGTGGTGTCTAGTTAGGGGATTAAGGTGGATTCAAAACATATTGAGTCAATTCAGAGTTATCCTCGACCTTCTACCGCTACTGTTATACAAAGTTTTCTAGGTTTGGCTGTATATTATCACCATTTCATAGAGGGGTTTTCATCCATTACATATCTATTGAATAGATTGACTCAGAAGGTTCCCCCATTCAGGTGGTCTGACGAGTGTGAGAAGAGCTTTTAGAAGCTCAAGATTGCGTTGACCACGGCTCCAGTTCTGGTTTTGCCTGTAACATCAGTTTCTTATGCAGTATATTGTGATGCTTCACAGATTGGCATTGGGTGAACGTCGATATAGGGGGTAAAGTGATTGCTTATGCCTTGCGTCTGTTGAATCCCCATGAGAAGAACTACCTAGTGCACGATTTAGAGTTGGCAGCTATTGTTCATGCGCTGAAGAATTGGAGGCACTATCTTTATGGCATGTCATGTGAGGTGTTCACAGATCACATGCGTCTATAACACTTATTCTAAATAAGGTTTTGAACTTGAGGAAACAGAGGTGGTTAGAGCTACTAAAAGACTATGATATCATCATTCTTTATCATATAGGGAAGGCCATTGTGGTGGTTGTCGTGCCCCTTTTCTCTCGAAAGAAGGTTTTGACATGTGACAACTCTTTTAAATGGGTGTTAAAAGAGAAAAGTCTCCACCTAAAGAACTAATATGTGTTAGGGAACTTATTTAAAAATAATTATATTTAACTAGTCTAGTCACCAAAGATCGGGTAAGGGCTCATATTACCTCACATAGAAGGTGTTAGTCACTCTTCAAGGTCCACGACCATGGGTCCTGACCGATGCTATGTGGGATAATCGGATTGTAATTGTCCTATGTGGTAATGTAAGCGAGGGAAGACAAGGAATCTAAAGGTTCTATTATGAACAAGTATAAAGAAAATCGGACAACAATTAGACTATGCGGATAACTGGTACAAGCCTTTAGAGGTTACAAGGTACAACTTAATTATTCTAAATTCAATGACTACGCGAAAACAATAAACATATAAATGGGGGGGGGTCCTATGTTTTTTAGCCTAAAGGTTCACCCCGTCCAACATAAATAATACTTCGCAACTCCCTTAGAACAGGGTTGCTCATATTTTTCAGCAGGCACAAACTATCATCTCATGCTACCCAATTACTATGTTAAAGTTGTTTATCTAAAGCGTTCTAATTCAATTTTAAACCGTTTCCTATGCGTGCGCTACCCATCCCATGCCTAGGGTCCAGGAGGATTTGGACATTCAATTTGAGTGGTTCTAGACTCTACTTAGGATGCTCAAAATGATAAAACTAGGCGCACATCTAAAACATATAGGACTTAACATAAAGAAAATAAATGGCTCAAGTTATCCTCCACACATAAGCAAAAAATGCACGTGGGAGATTAGGCAGTATACAGTTTAGAGTTAAGACACATGAGAGTCGTCAAGTCCTATAGACATGGTTTCTATGTTTTTTTGATTTCCAGCATCGTACAAGCAGTATTGCAGCTTTAGACTAATGAATTTGCAGATTAGAGGTATTGCAAACTCACTAGGCATGATCTCTAAGTGTTTGCGCAATGAGGTAGTACAACTGTTTGAAAGCTCAGAATTAACAGCGTTGATTTTACAAATAGGATTTCTAGGCGAGTGAGAGTATACTATAGCTAGGATTTGTAACATATGGCATTAAAGCTTGATTTTTTATAATACTTTATCCCTATAGGAATGTCATATAGGTGGGACAGTACAACGAAAGGCACAAAAGTGGTTGATTAATTGATTAAAATCCTATAGTCATGATATCTAGATGAGCATTGGCGAGGCATGTATTATCACATCTTATAGGCATGTTGTCTAAAAATTAAGAAAGGCGTTTGATTCCTATAGACAAGCAGTCTTACACAGTAGTAGACATGGAATCAGGTATAGCGATTATTTAAACTAACATGCTTTGGATAGTGTACAAGTATTAGACATGTTAAGTGAAACGTGTGATTTTTATAAGCATGATTTGTACCAGTGTATAAAATAAAGCACGTTAAAAAAAATAGCAAATAAAGCACGTAGACACTATAGACTGTTTTACCCTTTTATGCAAGAATAAAGTGTACCTGTTTCTCCCAATTTCATTAACTCCCCAATAATTCATTTACAAATCATTATACGCCCAGATTGAAATAATACATACTAAAATATGGCAAAATATTGATCGAAACAAATACATGCTCACTAAGGAAATTGAAGGCCCACGAAGGCAATTGTGGGCCCAGAACAAAGTAACCCAGGGGTATCCCAAAGATTCAATAACCTTACTCCCTGAACAAACAACAGGACCAAACCACAGGCTCACAAAACAGCTAGAGTGCCTCGTGAATCCAATTCCCAAATCCAATAACACATGTGACCCCCTTCCAGACCCAACAAAATAATTCACTTACCCAAATGGATACTGACTTTAAACCACATGGGTAACAAGAAACACATAGAATTAAGTAACAACTTAAACTCTTAGTTCTTAAAACTGTAACTAGCAATAGTTCTAATTAAGACATATAAGCAAGATCATGGTTAAATTGGGAGACATACAAGGCACATATGAGGAAACTTTATGCTTGTCATTCTAGAAACATAGTTTAAGAGCAACATGATTGATCATCATCGGATAGTAAACTATTTCAAACAAAGTTTCAAAACAAAGCATGGTCCAGGACTGTCCTAAAGGGCTTTAAGCAGGGATTTGAACATGAAAATCTAGTAGTGTCATAGGCAAGGACAAGTGAGGTGAAGTCTTAACATGGAGGCTTCAACATGAGAGCCTAATGAGAATGTGACATCATAACAACATGCTAGTGAGCATAGTTTGGCAGACATATCACTTATTTGAACACAATACTAAACATGGTGAGCACCGATCATAACACAAAGTCCATAAGGAGCTCATGTTAGGTAAGAGCGTAAATCAACTATAGGTTAACAAGGCAGCAGATATCAGGATTCATACCAGTTGACTACACATAAGAGAAAAGTTGAACATTGAAATATACCTTAGAAGTCTTAGGCATTTCTAAAGAGTACAAGATTAACAAGTCGAGGAGCAATCATCAAAATTACAAATAGCAAAAAAACATGTTTGACTTGACATTGAGATAGTATTGTAACATGGGGGTTCACATGATCATGGTCAGTTTGTAGAGAAACAGTAGATTACACATAAAATATTCAGCATGAAAAAGTTTACTAGGTTTGCACTAGTTCCTGGTTGTGCTATAAGGCGGTTGTAACCTTGTAGTGGTTGTGTTATATAGTCTTCTGCTGGATTTTTTGTATTTTGGATCTTGGATTTAGGTTTAGAAAAGTCTGTAGTTTGTGGATATTTTTGATATATGACCTGGTTATATGATTGTATGTTTGTTTTTCTTGGTTCAGGCTATCTTTGTAGGTGTTTATTTGGGGTGGTATGTATAATGGGTCTTTTCTTATTTTTGGTAGAAATGGTTTGTCGAATACTACATTCATATTTGAATTATTATACCTTGGCTTGCTAGTTCCTGCTGCTGATGTGTTGTTAGATGTTGCCGCTGTACCTGAAATACTAGGTTTTTTGTTAGATTGAGTTTTTAGGTGTTTCTCATCGTCACCTTTTAGATCCGCATATTTTAAGTCATGCTGCTGACTTAGCTCCGCGTTTTTAATGTCACGCTGCTGACATAGCTCATTTTGTTCTATCTTTTGCAGTCTTGTTCCTATACTGTCCACTTGCAAGGAAAGTGTAGTAAGGATTGAGAGTATATCTGGAGTGTTATCTTCTGTTTGAGTACCTTTGTCTTGATAGGTGATCTGCAATCACATTCTTGTTAGTTGAAATTACTTCAATTGTAAATGTAAAGTTTTGTATGTTCAATACAAGTCTCCGTATTTCTTTTGTAGTAACTGAATCCTGTGTTTTTCTTGTAAGCCACCACTTAACTTGTGTATTCAGAATAGTCAGGATCGTTAATGTTACACATATAATGGGCATACATCGAAGCTTAGAGTTCAAAAAGCTTCAGATGCTAGAAAACACAAAGTCACAGAATATTTTCAAAGCAAACAAGAATACAAATAGAGGAAAACAATAGCATATTGATTTACAAAAGACTAAATAACATGAGCATACAAATAATGAACACAAGCAAGAGAGAATGAAATTTCAAGAGTCTCAGTACTTACTAGTTTGTAGAACTAAAGAGCAAATAAGGTAGAAAACTAAATGCCAGCAGCAACTTTTTTATCAATAGCAAAGAGAACAGCAGAAACCCCAAAACTCTTAGTGTGTTAGAGTTCCCAAGGGTCTCACATGAACCCTGGATTGTGTTCACACTGAGAGAGGTTAAACAGTCAAATTTCAGTGGCCTTGGCTTTCAGCAGACCAAATAAAAGTATCAAAATAATGTAGAATGAGTGAGAGTGAGAGAATAGTGGTAGTAACAGTAGTTAAGTGATAGTCGTTCAACCTTAGAAGGGGAACGGGGAAGGAGGGATTATATAGTATTAGAAAATAAACGAACAAATAATGGGAGAAATTGACCTTCAAACCCTAACTAGGATTCAATGTTTGAAAATTAGTCTGTTAGTGTGAGAAATCAACCATTCTTCCGTGTATATGGTCGATATATCGTCCAAATCTTAGAGTTTAAAGTTGAAGGCCCGACTCTGAGAGATGGTACTTGCCTAGTTTAGGCAAGTACTAAGTAACACCACTTTTGCATAGATACTAATGTGGTAACACAAATAAGGAAGGTGAATCACAAGGAGATTCCTTTGTTTGGCCGGAATGGGAGAGTGATTTGAGATGAGGCGGCTAAGGTTTAGTGTGAGAGTGGAGAGATGAGAGAATACAGAGGCGGCTGGCGAGGATTGGTCTCTAGGGTTTGGAGGAGGATTATAAAGAAAAAGGAAGGCTTGTTGTGGGCCGTTGATCATTTAAGATCAACGCCAAGATCAAAGGGGAGGCGGGGCATATCGTGAGACGGGCCGCGACCGCGCTAGATAAAGAGGTGGTTTGGTTTGGATTATTAAAAATTTTAAATGGAATGGGCCAGGTGTTTTGGGCCTGATTTTGGTCCTAAATTAGCCATGTATTGGTCTATAAATTAAATATGCGAAATTTGTTTAGAATAATTTGTAAAAGTAATTAGTAAATAATAAAAACATTACTTATGCAGTAAAATGATTGACAATAATAGCTTGTACAAAACATAACAATGTTCTTTAAGCATAAATAATGTAATAAATAAAATTATGTATAGAATATAGGCTATTATTGTAAAAATTTTGTAAATAGATCAAGAAATACAATTATAATTATATGAAATGAAGTAAAATGTTATGAAAAATATATGTGGTTGTAATAATAAACTTGGGTGATTACGTCATTACAAAAATAATTTGAAAGGATAATCAATAAATATTGAACAGTTTAAATGCACTAAAATCAATTTAAATCTTTAAAAATTATGAAAATTATATAAATTACTTATGTGACTATTTTAAATTGGGTAGTAATGCAAAATAATATTTTATAAACTATGAGGGAAAAATTAGGTATCAACAGTTGCCGCTCTTTACCTGGGAGTGATGAAAGAGTTGTCGAGTAAAGAAAATAATGACCAATTTTGTCTGAAATGAGTGAAGATAATGTTTTATTGAAAAAATGGGGGCTAAAAACCTAGCACCTGAGTTGCCTTCATATCCCTGGTGTTACGAAAATCAGGTCGTGTGTAGTTCTAGATCGAACGGCGAATGAAATCGATGGAGTTATTATAAGAATAGTTATATGTTTCGAGGAAAAATATTTTGTATGGAATGGTGTCATGGCTAACGGATAGTTTCGGGAAGAGTTATGAATGCGAATTGGAATGTTACGGATATTCGAGATAAACATGTTGGCGGTTACGGGACAAAGAGTAAACATTTGTTGATTGTCGTCTACGTTTGAGATAATCAAAGGATGTGAACATTGTGAACAGAAACCGGTTCGAGAATTGCTCCCATTTGTAGAACGGTTACCTCACGAGTTACCTAAGAAACTTAAAATACGATGCACACACTTATATATTGGGTTATTGCGTAAATTTAAACATGATGCAAATTCCCTTTAGACCATGAGATGTGTCTTCGGATGATGGGGATGATGTCCTTAGACCATGACGTCCTAGGCCATGAAGCATATGATAAGGGATTCGCGGGCCATGAAATGGTGTCCTTGGGCAATGAGGATGGTGCCTTTAGGCTATGACGCCTTTGAATAATGATATGCACTTTCGAGTGATCCTCATGCCATAGAATGATGTCTTCGGGCTATGAGGATGATGCCTTCAGACAAGTGGCGATGTTCAACCCATGAAATTCAAAGATATGGTGATCTTGATCATTTTGATATAAGGAACAGGTGATGCTTAATCATATAAGAACGAAACAAGGCAACACTTAGCCTTGTATGTCATGAGGGCATTGCTTAGCCCTATATAAAGAAATGCAGCGTTCAACTTTATGCAATAAAGGAGGTCGTGCTTAGCCTCATGCAGATGTAGCAGAGACAATGTTTAGTCGCATGCAAAGGAAGACAGTGCTTTGCTTTATACGGTAATGGATTCAACGCTTAGCCTAATGCAAACGAAGGCAGTGCCTAGCCTTGTGCGATAATTGAGGCAATGCTTTAGCCTCATGCAATGTAATGGAGATAGTGCTTAGTCTTACGCAAGGGAAGGCAGCGTTAGCCTTATGCAATAGTGGAGCAAATGCTATGCCTCATGCCATGTAATGGAGACAGTACTTAGTCTCATGCAAAGAAAGTCAGTGTTTAGCCTTATGCTATAGTAGAGGCAATGCATAGCCTCATGCAATATATGGAGACAATTCTTAGTCTCATGCAAGGGAAGGTGTCATTTAGTCTTATGCAATAGTGGAGGCAATGTTTAGCCTCATGAAATGTAATGGAGCCAGTGCTTAGTCTCATGCAAGAAAATGCAGCGTTTAGACTTATACAATAGTGGAGGGAATTCTTAGCCTCATGCATAGAAAGTCGAAGATTAAAAATGAGAAAGAGAGTGATTCTTAGATCGTCGTGTTCGTGCTGGGCGATATATGTTGGTGAAGCTAGTGATGTTGTTGTATATTGTGGGCATGCTTGTCATGTCCGTTATGCCTGCACCCAAATAAAAATTGTGAGTTTTGGGGGAAAGGTTTGTCCGTGCCTTTGATTCATTACTTCACATTTTCTCCTTGTATTGATGCCTTATTCGAGTCACCCCGTCATTTCGGCGTTCTTTCAGCATCTGGGCCTCGTTCATCATGTAGTAGGTGAATGACGGTGACCCAGAAAGATCTATCACCTCAAGCGAATCCTTCGGAGCATCTCCATCAGCCTGAGGAGTACCAGTTGTGGTCTCCTTTTCAATCTCCCTAACTCAGGGAAAAATGGCCTCTTCCTTCCCTGGTTCGGAGGTATCGTCCAGTACCTCCTCATCGGCTACCCTAGTTTGATGCAGCTCAGTACCTCTTCTCACGCGGGTCATCAGTCGGAGGTTTCTTTTTCTTCTTTGGACTCGTCCCTCAGGCGACTGAGCGAATCCGATGGGACCTCCCAAGCGCTAGCACTTTCCTTAGATTTGCGTACCAGCCTCCCTTTTGGTTTTTTTCTAATATGAGTTCGGAGAACTTGTATCCCTTTTTCTCTTCTTCTCTTTATCCTGCCTCAGAAAAATGTTTCGGGGAGGATGTCTTCATCAGCGGATGGGGGCCTCATTTTGACATCATTAGGAAGACCTACGAAGGAAGAAAAAGTGAGATCGTATGCAAGTAAGAAAACTAAGTGTTATTTCACTCAGTAGAGAATTCTCACCGTGAGCATGGGCCTCCCACCGGCCCTTCAAAAATCGCACTACGCACGCTCAGAATAGGGATTTTGTGAAACGATGCCCTCAACCCACTCCTTCAGTCGAGGAACTGCATCCGGCATCCGAGCAACAACTGCATCACAAAGAATTAATAAGAAGAAGGGTAAAGGAAAAATGACAAACAAAATATTAAAGGCAAGGTTATACTTATGCTTCATGGTCCATTTTTAGGAAATGGCATGTCCTCGTCCAGGATTAAGTCTGAGGTCTTCACTCGAATGAATCGGGCCAACCATCCTCAATCTTCATCTTCGTCGATGCTCGAGAATGGGGCCTTACTAGCCCGACGGGCAAGTTTTTTATCCCTCCTCGATAGAGTCGCGGACTATACAAACACATCGGGCGATCGATGGTGAAGGGACACCCCTCGATCTTGTTTACAAAGAAACAGAGGAGAATGACTATCCTCTATAAGGAGGGATGAATTTGTCCTAGGGTCACCTCGTACCTCTTACAAAAGGCATTGATGATCTGGTCCAAGGGGCCCAACATGAAGGGATAAGTGTGAACACTCAGGAAACCCTCCACGTGGGTAGTGATCGCCTCCTCGGGTGTAGGCACCACCACGTGCTTACTAACCCAGTTTCAATACTCATTGACCTTGGAGTGGAAGTTGTTGGTGACCAAACATATATATCTCGAGAGTGCCTTGCACCGACCTGGGACCAAAGAGTTTTCTCGACCTTAAAAGCAGCACTGATCGGGCACCCCGCAGGAACGAACATCTTCAAGGAGGGATCTGGTGTCATTTCCTTAGTAGCAGTAGAAAAATTTTCCTATGCCGCAGGTCTTGAGGTAGAGGGATTTTCTATTTGGGGAACAGATTTAGAAGTCTTCGCCAATTTTTGATGAAGATAAAGAAGAAGGAGTTAAAGGAGTAAGCTTGAACAGTTCAGACAAAGGAGAAGCCCTTACAAAGCTCTCAAGAAATTGGGGAAAACACCAGAAAATGCAAAGGTTCTTGAAGAACAATAATAGGAAAAGATTGGATGTAAAGTTTGAATGAATGAAGGAGGAAGTATTTATAGTTTACAAACGACAGTTCAAAACTTGTAGTGGCCGGCCAGCAACTAACGAACATTTAATTCTATTTTGATGTGACTGACGAGACGTTTTGCTCATTTTGTCATTTTTAGCGCAAAGTATCCAGACAATGATCGATGGCTCATATATTTTCTTGTCATTTACACTCCGAACAAAGAGGGGACTATCTGTATATGGTAGAAACTAGGCTCATCAATTGCGTGACAGGTCGGGGATGAAACATAATGGATTAAAGATCGACTCTGGGTTCGATCGAACCTAGGCACGAGGTTAAAACATGCGTCTTCAAGATTATCAAGTTTGTAACCCCAGAACTGATCCAGACTCTGAATTAACTCGAGAAACAATTATCGAATCAAAATAACGGAAGGCTGAAATATCCGTGACCAGTCAGATATCACGGCGGGAACCTCGACACGTATCAATGAAACCGATTAATTAGCAAATCATGATATTTTTTACCTTACAAAATAAGGACTCCTCTACTATATAAAGGAGGTCTGATTATTTGTAAAGAACATTGTGACACACATCCCATAGCAATATTTTAAGTATTCCTAGTTATTATTATCCCATTACTTTATTCCGGCATTGATTGTAGCATTTCTGGCTCGATGGTGACCAACCTTCAAGGCCAAGATTGTTCTACTTGTGTGGTTTGCATTTATTTCTGTTATCATTAATTTCCATTTTAATATGATTTCTCATTTTGTATCAAGTTAGATCATGTATCCTTAAATCCACATATAAATTCAATTGTTATTTGATTTTGAGGGTAAACAATCCCCCTTTGTGATACTAGGAACCCTAAGAACTTACCAGAGCTGACCCAAAATGCGCATTTTTCGGGGTTAAGCTTCATGTTGTGCTTCCTTAGGATGTCAAAGGTTTCTTATAAGTGTTTAAGATGATCACATGCGTTCAAAGACTTAATCAGCATATCATCTATGGAAACTTCCATGCTTTTTCCTATTTGTTTTTCAAATATTTTATTCACAAGCCTCTGATAAATGTCTTCAGCATTTTTAAGCCTGAAAGGCATCACATTATAGCTATATGTGCCAAAGTTTGTTATGGACAAAGTTTTTTCCTGATCCTTTGAGTTCATTTTATTTGGTTGTACCTGGAATAGGCATCGAGGAAACTCATCAACTCGTGCCCGGTCGTCGCATCAATTATTCAGATCCTTATAATCTATGCACATGCATATATTATCCTTTTTTGGAATTACTACTACATTAGCTAGCTAGTCAGGATAATTTACCTCCCGGATTGAACCGATATCAAGAAATCAAGTTACCTCTTCTTTGACAAATTTGTATCTGACCTCGGCAACAGGGTGTTTCTTCTACCTCACCGGAGGGATGTAAGGATCTAGGCTTAACTTGTGCACGACCACCTCTAGCAGAGTACATGTCATATCCTCATGCGACTACGCAAAATAGTCAAAATTAAATATAAGAAATTCTATAATCTTGTCCATAAGTGGAACTTCCTCCCGAAGAATTTCTCAAACAATGCGACTTGCTCGAGTTCTTCCGCTATAGATTTGGTTGCGTCTGTTTCTTCTGGTACCTAGAAATATCTTGGTGCCTGATAGGATTCATCCTCCTCCTCCTCCTCCTTGTTGACTTCGTTTAGCTCGGGAGCAAGCGTCGGTTCTCGTAATTGCTACGTCGCGTGCTCTTTCCCTTTGCTACTAGAAACTGAGATCTCATTTGCTATGTGTCCTTGAGAAGCTTTTCTTCCGTTGGGAAAATATTTCCATTACTTGAGTGATTGATGATGGATCCCCTAATTTCGGGATTTAATAATCTCCAATGTAGAGCTATACACTCTTGTTTTCCTTTGATTTTGGGACCTTCCTATACTAGCTTTCGTCAATCATCTATCAAATCACCGATTGATTCTTCTTCCGGATTTCCGCTAATTCTACCTTTTTCATAGCTAATCATTGATATTTTTCCTTTCCTTTGCTTCTATTGATATATTGTCTCCTTAGCCCATGCTTGAATGATAGGGAATCTTGATTTCTTTGTTTTATCCCTTGTGATCCTGCACCAAACGTTATATATTATTCTTTTTCACCATTGAAACTCATATTTAACAATCTTTGCCTTTTTGATGATGACAAAAATAATATATATAAACAACAGTTTACTTCCCTTTCAGCTTGCTCTATTGTAGTCGACTCACCCTCAACAAGTGTTGCATGTACTTCTGTCGACTGCCCCTAAACAAGTGTTGCATATGCTTCAGCTGACTCCCCCTCAACAAGTGCTTCTATTTGTCCTGCACTGTATGACTATCTTTTCTCCCTCCTTTTGTCATCACCAAAGAGGGGACATGTATATGTACATCTGAAATTCAGCACAGACAAGAACATCATAAGACAATATTTGCACATTATAGGCATGCAGAATTTAGCAAAAGTAAAGAAAATATCCAGCGACTAGTTATCTAGTCCAAACAGCAAATTGGCAAAAGATTGTTTGAAACATCCACAAGTAAGGACGCAAGATTTAAGTGAGAGTGTTGAAAATCGCCTCCTTTAGATACTCAAAGCTGGAATTAGCCAAAAATGTCACCCCATCAATCCTGTCATGTACTTCCTAGAAGGCTTTGACTGTGTTTTCTGCAAGTTTGAGAATTTTGGCACTTATTTTTAAAACATCGGACCCAGTCTCTTTGGAGATGGCATGGATATTTATTAAGTTGCAGCAAGAAGGTCCTTGATGATGGTCAACGTGTTGTCAATAGCAGTCAATTTTTCTGCAAGATCGGGATCACTTACATTATGATGGGAATCAGAGGCTTTGATCTTAGAATTAGGATGAACATTCTTGACTTCACCCTCCTGTTTCTTCAACAAGAACCCTTAACACACACATATCCCATACTGGCAAAGGCTCTGGAGTTGTAGGACTTTGAAACAACAATAAAGGGGTATTCTGAGATAGAGATATTGTGGGCTTCCAAGATGTGGGTGATAGTCATACCATAGGGTAGACTAGTGGGGTCATCAGCACTTTCAATCATGAAGTTTATGATTCATGGGGACAGTTTAACCTTAAGTTTGGTCACAAGACAGTAGACAAGAAAGGTGTCTCATTAAGAGAAGGTTGAGAATGAGCCAGTGCAAGGAAGAAAGGTAGTTGCAACAATGTGGGCCAGAACTCGGGTTTTGAAACAAACATCGCTGAGATCTATCTGGTTTGTAAGGAAATCAGATACACACTCAGCTATACAATGTTTTGCTTGATCAAAAGAAATTTCAAAGTCATCAGGCCAAGTACTTTTTGAAAGCATGGGAAAGCCATAACACTTACACTGAAATAGTGAGTCAAACATGGCATAATCAAGGATAGTGCGTTTTCCTAGAACTATGGATTCTAACTTAGCAGGCTTGCTAGAACGAAGATTGGAATAAAACATCCTTACTAAAGGTTCATAAACTTTGGGAGGGGGTACAAAGAGGAATTTATACCATCCTTGAAAAACAAACAATTCCTTTACCTTACAACTGAGGGCCTACATGTTATCAAGATCGATTACTCTACCATGAGCAATGGGCTTGTCTTTGAGAGCAACAAAGAAATATCTATTGGTTTATCCTTGAAATTGAGGTTGGACTCCAGAAAACTCGAGGGGGTATTCCATGGGCCTTTTGGAAAGACATTTTTCTCCTATTTGATGAGAGTGGTCAGATGGTTCTTCCTAGGAAACAGAAAACCCTTATTAGTGATCAGACCCTAGGTCTACTTGTTCTGGAGGCTGAGAAGAGGGTTTTATCTTAGAATGAGTACTTTTTCTTGTGGATGCAGATGGATTATTGGAGTGTTTATCCATTGGAAAATTCTATAGAAGTGTTTCTGAGCGATAAGAACAATGAAGACAAGAGATGATGGTTCAGAGGATTAAAAAGAAACGATTTTGATGGTTGACTACAGGAAAAAAAAGGTGTTAGAGGAGGGTCATGATGATTTATTTCCTTTCTTGAAAGCTGCAATTGAAGGGAAAAGAGAGGGAAATTGGAGGCCCTTAATCAAGCATACTTACCGAGAAAATAAAACTGAAAACATTAGACACACAAGAACTAAAATTAACATAGGTCCTAATTTTTATAATCAAGTGAAATGATGCCAAGTAGTTCTCTTTAATAACAAAATCTATCTTCGAGTAATGACTTAGTAAAATGGTCTGCTAATTGATCAGTGGTGCCAACAAATAATAATTCTATATCTCCCTTAGACATGATCTCTCATGAAATGATGTTTAATATCTATAGTCTTAGCCCTAGAATGAAGCAAATGATTCTTTGAGAGAAAAATAGCACTAGAGTTATCACTAAATATTCGAATAGGTTTAAAAATAGTTCATAGTCACCCAGTTGATGAGACATCCATAGTAACTGTGCTCAACACTATCCAATGGAAATATACTCTGCCTCGGTTTGGGATACTGCAACTGAGCCTTGTTTCTTACTGCTACATGATATTAATGCCTTTCCAAGTAATTGACATATTCCACTGGTGCTCTTTCTTTCTTCCTTATCACCTACAAGATCGGCATCTGAAAAACCTTCAAGCTTAAAATTGTTATAAGTGCACCAAAGTCCTTATGAAATATTTCCAATGAGATAACGAATTATTCTCTTTACTACAGCCAGATGTGATTCCTTAGGAGCTGAATTAAACCTTGCACATTTACACACACTGATATCTAGTCGACTGGCAGTCAAGTAAAGCAGAGAGCCAATCATTCCACGGTATTTAGTTTCATCAACTAGATTTCCTTTTTCGTCCTTGTCGAGACTTGTTGACGGGCTCATTAGTGTACCAATTTCTTTACCAATGCTCATGGAAAACTTTTGAAGTAGTTCCTTTGTATATTTCGTTTGGCACACAAAAGTTCCTTGTTCATATTGTTGAATTTGAAGTCCAAGGAAAAAAGTAAGCTCTCTCATCATGCTCATTTCAAACTCACTTTGCATGAGATTAGCGAATTTCTTGCACAAAAGAGGGTTAGCACTTCCAAATATAATATCATCAACATAGAGTTGAATAATAAGATTACCTCCTGATGATCTTTTGATACATAATCTAGTGTCTAGTTTACCTCTTTTAGCCATGATCAAGTAGAAATTAGCTAGCTATGTCTTTCATACTAGGCTCGTGGATCTTGGTTGAGTCCATACAGAGCTTTAGTCAACTTATACACGTGGTATGTAAATTTTGAGTCTTCAAAACTAGGACGTTGTTTCACATATACCTCCTGATCAATAAAACCATTTAAAAAGGCACTATTAACATCTATTCAGAAAAGTTTAAATCGTTTGAAGGATGCATACGCAAGAAGAATCCATATGGACTCTAGTCGAACTACTGGAGCAAAGGTTTCATCGTATTCGACTCCTTCCTACTTTGAGTAGCCTAGGGCTACCAACCTGTCTTTGTTTCTCATAACCTTTCCGTCTTCATTTAGCTTATTTCTGAAAACCCATTTGGTTCCAACTGCGGTGGCATTTGCAAGCTTAGGTAGTAGTTTCCAAACTTGATTATTATCAAATTGATCGAGTTCCTCCTACATTGCTTGTACCCATCTAGAATCTTTTAAGGCTTCCTTAACCTTCTTTGGTTCGATCTGAGCGATGAGTGCTACATTTACCTTTTTCTTGATACCTCCCCTGGTTTTCATTCCTTCACTTGGATCTCCTATGATATACTTCTGAGGATATTACGGCTCACTTCTCCACTCATTTGGACGTGCCGTAATCGTATGAGTAGTTGACTCATTCTTTGATCCTAGTTGATTACTAAAAGGTTCGTTAGTTGACTCTATGACAGCATCTGTATTACCAGTCGACTTTTGTGATTTGCTTGCCTATGATGTTTCTTGGTTGATGTCTTCAACACCTGCAATAATTCCTTTCCCGGTCGTATTGTTATTTTCATCAAATATGACATATACTGATTCTTCTACATATAAAGCACATTTATTATAAACTCTAAAAGATCTACTGTTTATGGAATAACCGATAAAAATACCTACATCACTTCTTGGATCAAATTTTCCAAGATTGTCCTTACCATTATTGTGGATAAAACACTTGCTACCAAATGGATGAAAGTAGCCTATGTTGAGCTGTTTACCTTTCCGTAATTTTTATAGAGTTTTCTTCAAGATAGGTCTTAAAAGACATCTGTTGAGAATGTGGCAGGTTGTGCTTACTGCTTATGCCTAAAAATAATTTGGCACGGAATGTTCCAATATTATTATTCTATCCATATGTTGTAGAGTTCGATTTTTCCACTCAACTGCTCCATTCTATATTGGTGATCTTGGAGTTGAAAAGTTCTGAGTATATCGTTGATCGCTGCAGAAATATTCAAAGGCTCTGTGTTCGAATTCTCCTCCATGATCACTTTGGTAGGTTGTAACGAGATACCCTGTTTCTTTTTCAACTCTTTTACAGAAAATCTCAAAGTATTTCAATGTTTCATCTTTATGAGATAAGAAGATCACTCATGAAAAATGTGAGTAGTCATCAATAATAACAAAAGCATATCATTTTCCTCCAATGTTAGAAGTTTTGGTGGGTCCAAATAAATCCATGTGAAGCAATTGTAAGGGCTTGGTGGTAGACACAATGTCTTTGCTTTTGAAGGAGTTTCTGGTTTGTTCACCAATCTGACAGGCTTGGTGGTAGACACATGATTTCTAGAAAAGCTGAGTTTAGGAAGTCCAATAACTAAATCATGCTTGGAGAGTTTCTCAATTAGATGCATGCATGTGTGAAGAAGTTTCTTATGCAACAACCATGGATCATCAGATATAGATGCTAAGCAGATGTGACTATCTAAATTTTCAATGCCATCAAGAATGTAAACATTTCTATAACTTTTCCTGGGAGTATAATTTTACCTGACTCATCTTCAATAGTGCATCCTGTTTTCTTGAATTTAACTCCGTACCCTGAATCACAGAACTGATTTCTACTCAGGAGACTATAGTTGAGTACATCTACAACATATGCTTCACTAATATCATAGGTGTTATTGAATGAAACTATGGTGGTGCCAACTATCTTGCCTCTTGAATCATCACAAAATTTGACACTTGCTCCATTTATCTTAGTAACTTCTTTGAACAGGTTTTTGTCACTTGTCAAGTGGCTGGATTATGCATTTTTAGGTACCCAAGCTTGTTTTGGTCCTTACTGGTTGGTTCTACTAAAATCAGGTTTGTCTTTGGGTTTCCAAATCCATCCTGAAACATTAGACTTACAAACTCTGCAACGAAGTAATTATGTCCAACTTTGTTACAGTAATGACACACATAGATTGATCTAGTTTTTGCTCTATCACTTGTGTTAGTACATGTGGATTCAGTTATAGCCGGCCTGTTTCCAGTTGACTTGTAAGTCGCATGGTTGGACTTGATGGAACTGTGACTGGTGGATTTACACATGCCATTCAATTGCATTTCCAATTCCTGAACCTCGTCTTAAGGTACATCCCTTTTGTTTTCACATACTTCAAGTTTGAGTTCCTATTCCTTCTTTTCCCTAATGAGTCTTCTCAATTCATTCAACATCTTTTGAGACTCTTTTAGGGTGAGATCAAGAATATCCTACAATTTATTACATCTATTATAGTTATGAGATATTACCTCGCTTGTTTCACCACGTTCCATGAAATAATTTTCAGTATTTTCTTTTCTTTCATCATCTGACGTGTCTTCATCAGTCCAGCATCCAAAGTATTTGTTCATGTCATTTTCTAGAATTTTCATGAAGCACAGGTTAGCTATTTCTTCATGTTCTCAGTTGTATTCATCACTCTAGATTCCGAAAGATTTGTTTTTGTTGAATCCGCTGGAGGCTTTTCTTTTAAGTTCAGGACATTCAGTTGGAACATGCCCGTACCCTATGCATTCATAGCGTTTCCCATTATTCTTGTCTTGTTCATTATATTTCCTGATTCGTCTAGATGACATCCTTCACCTTATTGTGTTTCTATACCTTCTCATTAAAATATCCATGTTTCTTGATACCATGGCAATCTCCTCTTCAAGAGCTTCTGGGTCGTCATCAATATCATTTTCAGGTCTTTCAGTTGTAGCTTTGCAAGCAACTGTTTTCTTCTTTTATCCCTGGTTTGTTTTCTTGATATATGTTTTCTCGAATATTATAAGATCTCCTCATAGTTCATCATATGAAAGATTGTTTAGAACTTGAGATTCGAGTGAGACTACTTTTGTATGCCAAGTGGTAGGTAGACTCCTTAGAATTTTTCGAACTTGATCACCACTTGAGTAGGGTTTACCAAAGGCTTTAAGATCGTTAATGATTTTGTTGAACCCTGCAAACATTTCCACAACGGATCCCCCTTCTTTAATCTGGAAGAGTTCATAAACATGAATAAATATGTTTATGTGAGTTTCTTTCACCTTGCTGGTTCCTTCATAAGTAACTTCTAGTTTATCGCACATTTATTTGGATGTGTCACAACTTGAGATTTTCTCATACTCCTCTCCACTTATAGCATTATAGAGTAAATTTCGTGCCTTAACATTAACCTGAACAGTTGCCATTTTATCTTCGTGTATTCAACTATATCTTCCGGATCAGCGGGTGGTTGAGCTGTTGTAGGCGGTGGATAGTTACCCTTTTTGATAACGTGCCATAACTTGACATCATAAGATTTTGCATATATTTCCATTCGCACTTTCCAGTGAGAAAAGTGTTGCCCATTGAAATATGGTGGCCTGGCTTACGATGATCCTTCTTGAAAGAGTATTCCAACATTTGCTTGATTTGCCATTATTTTTTGTCACATGCTGTTAAGCAAAAAGTGTGAGACTAGCTCTGGTACCAATTGAAAGTACAAGAGTGGGGTGAATTGCCGATTTTTATTTTCAGTACTTTAATTAGTTGACTAGTTTACCAATTAGTTGAGTAGAGATAAGAACAGAATAATAATAATGCAGAAATAATGTATAGGAAATAAAGACACTAGGATATTTATACTGGTTCAGATTCAATATGAATTCGATGTCCAGTGCCCTTGGGTTGCAAGAGTGATCTCTTTCAATATTTGAAGTTTCTCGAGTACAATATGGTTGATGTAGCTTTAAACCAACAACTCAGTCTCTATGTCACTTTTCCCTTCTTGATATAATGTATCCCTTTTTGTTCTCTCACTAATTACACAGCAGACCTAAAAATAAATACAATATTTGTTTAGAGTAGAATAACAACAACAACAACAACCTAGTAAAATACCACCAGTGGGGTATGGGGAGGGTAGAGTGTACGCAGACCTTACCCCTACTCCGGAGGGGGTAGAGAGGCTGTTTCTGGGAGACCCTCGGCTCATAGACACTAGATTTATAACAGATCTATATATATACTTCATAAGGCCTTCTTGACTCTTGATTGACGCGCGTCTTGAGAGATTACAAACCCAAGGAAATTGATCCTTGGATCAAATCAAAAATTGATTCTTTCCAATAATAAGGTCAGGTTTTCGTTGATCTTCCACAACTTGTGGCCTTGATAGGATTTTCTTCTGTTGGGAAGATCTTTCCGTTACTTGAGTGATTGATGATGGATACCCTGATTTCGGGCTTTAAAAATCTCCACTGTTGAGCTTTGCACTCTTGTTTTTCTTTGATTTTGGGACCTTCCCATACTAGCTTCCGGCAATCATCTATCAAGTCATTGAGTGATTCTTCTTTCGAATTTCTGCTTCTTCTTCCTTTTTCATAGCTAATCATTGATATTTTTCCTTTCCTTTGCTTCCGTTGATAGATTTTTTTCTTAGTCCATGCTTGAATGATAGGAAATCTTGATTTCAATGTTTTATCCCTTGTGATCCTGCACCAAACGTGATATATTATTTTTTCATCATTGAAACTCATATTTAACAATTTTGACGGCACAACCTTTATCTCGTGTAGCCATAGTCTTCCAGGAATGATATTTTATCCCATATTGTCGTCAAATACTTCTAAAGTGTCGTCTTTATTACCCCTTTCGGCATTCGTGGCCAGCAGAATTTCCCCTCTGGTTGTCATGCTTGCTAAATTGATCATGGCAAGGAGCTTTGTGGCTGCAATGATGCTTCCAGTTAGCTTGGCATGTTCTAGCACTCTCCATTGGATAATGCTGGCAAAACACCGTGGATCCACCAAAACACGTTTAATTTTAAAATCTAAAACATTAAGAGAAATTATCAGGGCATTGTTGTGTGGTAGTATGAGTCCATCTTTGTCCTCCTTTGTGAATATGATATCATCCTCGGTGACTTTCCAGAGTCTCTTGATATGGGTCACCGATACCTTTATCTTTTTTGCTGTCGAAAAGGTTACACCATTAATCTCTGTCCCCTAAAAAATCATGTTGATCGTTAGATTAGGAGGATTTTCTCCTGCTTTTGAGGGTTCCGCGTTATCCCGGTTGCTGCTGTAGTTTTTCTTAGCCTGGTCGCTCAAGAATTCTTTGAGATGGCCTTTTTTCAGAAATGTCGCCACCTCCTCGCACACATGTCTGCAATTGCTAGTTCGGTGGCTGTTGGTCCCATGGTACTCGCACCATAGATTAGAATCCCTCTGACTTGGTTTGAATCTCATCTGCCTCGAGACCGTTCTTCCTTAATGTTCCTCATCGCCGATAACAGTTTCACTACGCTTACATTGAAGTTATATTCGAACAATATGGGGTAGGTAGAATTCTAGGAGCCCGATACCTCTTTGTCCTGCAACGATCAGTTATTCCAGTTTCGATCAGCTCTCCTATTGGTAGTGAATCTACCTGCTGACCGGAAACCTCACTTGCGTCTTTCAGCCCTTTCGTAGGGCAAGAACTGACCTCTAGAAGATTGTCGATCTGTGTAGAAATCATCCTTAAACTTTTCCTTATTCTTTTCTCATTCGCGACCCTTGGTTGATGCCGGGAAACCAAGCTTGTCATCCTCTATTTTTATCTTCGACTCGTACCGCTGTGGACATCTGCCAATGTTGTTTCGTGGAACTCGAGCAAACTTTCTTTCAATTTTTGGGAAGCATCCGAACTCCTAAAATTCATCCCTTTAATAAATTCCTCAACTTCCCATTCATCCGGTACGGCCGGTAGCAACATCCTTTCTTTCTAAAATCAGGTCACGAACTACCGCAGCAATTCGGACTCTCCTTGCGCAGTTCTGAATATGTCAGCTTTTTGGGACTGTACCTTTCTGGATCTGGTATGGGCCTTGATAAAATAATCCGTGAGCATCTTGAAGGAATCTATTAAGTACTCAGATAAAAGTGAATACCATGTCAGAGCACCTTTCGTGAGGGTCTCCCTAAACTTCTTCAACAAGACTGACTCAATCTCGTACTTTTCCTTTCACTATCGGTGTATAAGTGGAGATGTGCTCCAGAAGATCCAAAGTCCCACCATATTTTGACACTTCTGGCATTTTGATCTGATTCATGATCAACTCTGGTACCACACTTGGTTTGAACGACAACTAGGTGTATTTATTTGAGTCAGGTAACACTGGTTATGCGCTTAGGATTTGATCCATTCGGGCGTTTATATCTCTCATAGACTACATTATTACAATCAACTTCTTACTTCTTTCCATAAATATTTTATTCTTCTTAAGATTCTATTTATCTATTTTAAAGGGATCATTCTTGTTATTATTACTGGATCCACTACCGTTCACCCTAGCCCTGTCGAAGCTGACCTCACCCTTCGGGGTATTTTCATCAACCCTTTCTGTTTTTTGGTTGCGGGAGCACCGGAAGGAACTTGTCTTCTTCCATTCGCATTGTTGGAAGCACCTGACAACGCCTGCCTCAACTCCGTCATGACCTGATCCTGTCACGAGAGATGGCCCATAATAGCCTTTGGTTGTTCCCTCAAGATTCTCACTGTATCAGCAACATGCTTGTCTTCAGAATCATCAGGAGTTGCCTCCCGAACGTGTCGTGGATATTGCCTGATATGGACCGGCATGGCCTCAACCCCCTCGTTGTGGGTATCGCTGATCGAATCTTCGTGTTTAGGTTGATTTCCTCAGGCCTCAACGTTGTGCATGATGTTAGCATCGCTATCTGCCATTTTTTATGATAATTCACTAAGAACCAAAGAATTAAATAGGTTAGTAATAGATGCAATGAACCCCAATTACGCAACTATCTAAGCCCAATGGTGGGCGCCAATTTATTTACCCATAAAATGGTACATTTAAATTTGTAACATAGTTTATAGACAAGAAAATCGATTTGATCCCAAAATAAAAATAAATCAAATAAAATGCAAGACTTAGCATGGAAAACGAGATAAAATAGAAGATAGCTTGGTTCCGGGAGCAGGGTTTCCGAAGGCAGTAAATACAAGTATTAATAGACAAGAAATAAAGTATTACTGAGATTTTGAATCATATATATAGCATAGGTTTGTCAGAAAAATCGTGTCCCTTACAATGGATGTTGAAATCAATATTTAAAGTTGCACCAAGGGAACAAGGTCCTAGGATCAAGCCCTTCTTAAATGACAATTATGTGGGCTATTGAAGAATGTGTAACGGCAAGCTATGTATGCCAATATTCTCAGCAACGGACTGTATATTTAATATTGCAAAATATTCCTCATTGAATTCCACCGAGTGGCAGGCATTCATTTGTCATTATTTGCAATATTCTCCTTGAGGGCTTTCCAGTGCCAACTGGAGTTACTGCCCCCGGTCTTGATTTTCATTTGTCTCGCTTATTATCTGTCTCCGGTTCCACGTGTCGCTCTGTTATACGAGTATCTAATGTGAATCGATTTTACCCCACTCTCCTCCTCCTGTAGATGTAGCATCAACTCCCCCCTCCCCTCCCCCCTCCTCTTTCCCCTCCCCTTCCCCCCTCCCCGGTTAGATAAGATTGAAAAGTCATTGTCATTTAGCAGGTGTTTCATGTTTGGACGTAAAAAAATATCAAAAGTTGTGAGCATGTAATTTTTCACCTACTAAATACTCCTACAAAATTTGATGAATAAATTAATTTTATTGATTTTTTGTTAAATTTCAGTGCTATTTGTGAATTAATTTTGCATTAAATTAATCATAATTCGCCTTTAAATTTATAAATGACTTAAAGCAGCATAATTAGGTGTGTGACTTTAATTATTATTTAAATAATAAAAAATATTGATTACTTGGCATAATGTAGATCAAATGATTATTTGGTTAATTTAATTATTTTTCAAAATTACGAAATTTATTCTTTAAATGATTGGGGGGTGTTAAATTAAATGGTTTTACTCTTAATCAATTCATCAATTAATTTATGATTAGACAAAACTAGGTTAAAATTAATCACTACTATGAAAGTTTAATTTAAATTAATGGATTAATTAACTCAAGGGGGTTTTAAAATTCATTTGGGCCAGTCTACCCAAGCCCAAATTCC
The DNA here is from genome assembly GCA_005239505.1 of Nicotiana paniculata. Lineage (NCBI taxonomy): Eukaryota > Viridiplantae > Streptophyta > Magnoliopsida > Solanales > Solanaceae > Nicotiana > Nicotiana paniculata. The sequence continues at coordinate 25,784 of ML307437.1, read as the reverse complement.
TTTCTCACTACCCAAATACACCCATGCCCAAATTAAACCAACCCCGCCGGCCCTACACTGCACCAAACGACCCCGTTTAATTTGAGTGAACAAATCCCACTCGTTGATAAAAATAGATCTAACGGCTGGGAACTCCCCAAGTCTAAAATATATAAGTGTCTAAACCTTACCCCCTACCCCCCAAATTCAAAGTCTAACACCCCCCCTCTATCCGTCTCTCTCTTATCTCTCTAAGCCCACCGTCTGCCACCCTAGGTCTGACGGCCGGAAATCACCTCTGGCGGTGGAGCTCAACCAAACACCCCCAAAATTCTACCAGATGACCTCCGTCCTCCCCTCAATTCTGTCTACCAATTGTTTTCCCAAAAGACCCACCAAGAAAGAGTAATTCCAGATCTAAAACCCAAAACCTAAAAAACTCGTCCCCTGCCAAATTGTAGACCCCCAATGACTCACACCTACATGAGTCGATTGCTCTTGATGAGATCCATCGATTCGTGTGGGTGTGGATCATTTCCACCCATCGGAGTCCGGTCAAACTCCGGCAAGCCACCGAAGTCTGACCAAAGCTTTATTTTAAGGCTAGTGGTATCCTTTAGACCTCTTTCTTTTTTTTTTACTCATTTTTAAAACACTGATTTACTGTTTCGGATTCTTAAAATTAGATTTTTTAGTTTATGATTTATTTTTGTATGAACTGATATGACGAACACTGTGAAACCCATATGATTTTAGATCGTTCTCTATTTCCAGTTCACCTTGTTAAATTATTTCCGATAGGTTAAATTGCCCTAGCCTATTAAATCTGAAAATTGTTAGCTAAGACCTGTTTTCTTGTTTCTCTGAAGATTTCTTGAACATGACAACATGCTTTATGTGTTTAACATGTTCGTTAACTTGATTTCCCTTTTGAGTTTTGTCCAAATTATCTTTCATTGCCGTCTTCCTATTCATATTTCTTCTGCTTAATTAGTTCAAACTCAAAACATATTTCATGATGATGTAGTTTAATTTGTTCCCATCAATCAGTAATTAGGGTTCTTAGGAAAAACATGTCTCCTAGCCTAGGTTTTTGTCACTATAGGTGACTGTTTTCTTTGATTCACGCTTTATTAATTCAGATTGTTAATGTGTAATGACTATTCTTGACTATTTTTGCAACCTTTTTAGGACTTTCTTATTATCATTGTTGAAATTAGGAGTGTCTAGTCTGAATTCATGTTAGGTCTTTTCAAAAATGGTTGTCTTATTTGTTTTTTCCATAAAATATGATTGTCCTTTGTTGATTAATTGCTTCATGGTCTATTTGATTATGCTAAAATTAGGTTAGTTGATTAATTGCCCAATTAATTAGGAAACATATTAATTTTGAACCAGTGTATGGTCGTGAATTCACTTAGTTTAACCCTAAACTCAAGGTTAGCCTAATTAGTGATAAACTTCTAAAAGACACTTTGTTTAATAAGTTCTAGGTTAATAAACTCTTAAATAATTAACTAAGTCCTAAATTCTAGCTAAGATAATTAATTAGGTTTAATTAACCAAAACAAATCAATTAACCTAAAACTAAAGAGTTAAACTAGTTAATCTAAGTTAATTAATAGCTAATCAACTAAAACTAATTAATACTTGATAAATAACCTATAACGACCCGACCGGTTGTTTTGCGTTATCGAACCCCGTTCCCCTAAATGAAACTTCCCATAGTGGCATTTTATGATTTATGACTTGTGGGGGATGGTGGTCCGGGATTCGGAGGTGTTTAGAGTGAAATAGGAATAATTGGTTCCTTAAGGTTGGCTTTTAAGGCCAAGTTTGACTTCGGTCAATATTTTGGGTAAACGACCTCGGAATCGAGTTTCATCGGTGCGACCCCCAGTGGTCTGGTCAATTCTCGCAGGTGCGGACAAAGTTTCACAAGAGTGGAGCCGCAGGTGCAGTCTCCACTCCGCATGTGTGGGCCCAGGCTCCCCAGTCCATTTCCACAGGTGCACGCCTTTGCTCGCAGGTGCGAGACCGCAGGTGCAGTCCTTGAAGCCGCAGGTGCGAAAACACTGTCCAGACAGTGTGTTTTTATACACGAATTTTAAAAACATTTTCTCATTTCTTCTTCTTCCTTGGGGCAATTTCCACCATTGTTGAGGGGCTAACGACCTGCTCATCTAAGGTAAGTAAAGTCTACTCTAATATTAGCTTCATGCATGGATTTCTAAATTAATTATCTACATAAATTAGTGACAAATCAAGAATTGGGTAGTAGCCTAGAGCTTGAGATAATTTGAGAATTTAACCGTGAATTTGCTATGAAATCAAGTAAGAATCGTATATTAATGATCCTTAGGCTTTGGGTGAGTGTTCCCTTCGAGAATTATTGGAATCCGAGAGTGCGGGCCCGAGGTTGGATTTTGGGAATTTCTCAAGAATGTTGAATTATTGAAAAATTAGGATAATTTCCCTACTTTGAGCAGGCATTGATGTCATTGTACCGTATTTGGCTAGTTGCGAGTCCTCGGGTGTAGAGTTCGGAGATTCGGGCGCATCCTTGTTCCGAGGGGTAGATTAGACATGAGGTGAGTATTTTTTCTAACCTTGTAAGGGGGAATTGTCCCCCTAGGTGATTTAAATGCTATATGTGATAATTTGTGGGGGCTACGTACGTACAAAGTGACAAGAGTCCGTACGTAGCGACTATTACTATTATGTACCGGTAGTTAGGCCCACATCAGGCCTTGTGTTTTACTTGATATGAACTATATGCGTGCTGAATTTACATTTCATGTTGCTTACATCCCCGAAGTTATGAAATTTGAGAAAACTTGTAAGAAATTGATCATGGAAAGGTATTCTTTTAAAAAAAAAAGGAATAATGTATGTGCATGTGAGCGCTTCGCAAATTGTATTCCGCGATTGAGTGTGATTTCCCCCACTCTTATGAGAGATGCACTTTTGGGGCGGGCCGATCGATCCTCGGTAGTGCGTAGAGAGATTGAGAGATGTACTTTTGGGATGGGCAGATCGATCCTCGGCAGTGCATAGAGAGATTGAGAGACGCACTTTTGGGACGGGTCGATCGATCCTCGACAGTGCGTAGAGAGGTTGAGAGATGCACTTTTGGGACGGGCCGATCGATCCTCGGCAGTGCATAGAGAGGTTGAGAGGTGAACTTTTGGTACGAGCCGTTCGATCCTCGGCAGTGCACGAGTATGACTATCTTATGACTCCGACAGGTTGTCCTTACCCTGCATGCGTATGATTTATTTGTTATTTAATTTCATGATATTGATCTGACAGATATTTGGGAAAGGTGAAGTGGTAATTGTTTTATTTATCCTTAGTATTCTTCCTAGATTTCAGTATCTGACATATATACTTGTTGCTTCACTATCCTTACATGCCTAGTGTTTTTAGTACATTCTGTTAAATTATAATGTTGGACCATAGTGAGTGTCATGTCGACCTCTCGTCACTACCTCTTCGAGGTTAGGCAGGATACTCACTAGGTACATATATATTTATGTACACATGTTGCACTTCTGTACTTAATTGTACAGGTTCTGGGGCTGGTGTTTCTGGTTATCCGACCGGAGCTTGACATATTCTGGACCTGACTCCATGATGAGCTGCCTCCCTTGGCGATTCCCAGTTGTGCTATAGATTTATCTTTTGTTTATTCTTGTCTATATCATTTAAGATAACAATACATCTTGTATCATCTTTTGTATATTCTACTAGATCGCCTATTGAATTGTGACACTAGTTCCTGGCATGCACCTAGTAGATTCTTATCTTGGGACTGTATATATATTGGATCACGATCATTTTGGCTGTATGTATTTATATTGGTAAATGTTTCTGCTTTTATTTAAATGAACCAAGTTTAAAAGTTTGGGGAAATATATGGGATTGGTATGTTAATAAGGAAAATATCACTAGTAAACAATTGTTGGCTTGCCTGACTCCGGTGTTAGGCACCATCACGACCCATGTGGGAATTTGGGTCGTGACATAACCTAATCCTAGTTAAGAGTACCTAGTAGTCTTAATTAACTAGAGAGCCTAACTATGGTTAATTAACTAAGGCTAATACTAACCCAAGCAAGTTAACCCTGGTTACCTAATGGTAATTTCAGGGACTTCAAGGGGTATATTAGGAATCCTAGGTGAAGGAATCTTGGGTATAACAACCCAAGAACCTTCAAGATTTGAGAAATTAGATTTTTTAAAGGTGTTAAGGTCATTTCGTAGGCTGTAAATTTCTGGAATAGGGGCAGTTGTCCCAAAGGATAAGGGTGACAGCTGCCCTATGTACTATTTCAGCTAATTTCGGATGAGGAATATGCAAAAGCATATCCCATTCCCAAGCCTCTTATAAATAGGCCCTCCCTTTAGACTGAAAACAGGTTTTTACACTGAAAATTACCCACACACACACTGAAATACCTTCTTTTTACACTCTATTTACCCTCTTTTACACTGACTTAGCTACCGAAAACATTTGGAAAACACAGAAATTTAGAGTAGTTGCTATTCATGAGAAGATTTAAAAAGATATTAGTAGAATAAAAAATCTGATTCTTTTCGAAAGTTCATAAAGAATCAGCTTGGGTTTTCTGCCTTGGTTCTCCTTCAGTCTCTGGTTTTCATTAAACTCATCTGGGTTAGTTTTGGGATATGTGTTGGCTTGAGGTAGCTGCTTGTTTGCTTCCTGATTACCCATTCTTCTAGCTGAATTTTCTCTTGGCCTGACCTTTATTTGGTCAGGATTTTCTGTTACTTTTCTCTTCAAACAAGGTATGTAACAGCTTAACTTTATTGAAATGTTCAAATCTGAATTTTGTTCAATTTCTTTGCTGTCCAAATCCTTCTCCTCTAGCTGAATCTTCTTTTCCTTTATTTTTGATATGAAAATCTGAAATGGGACTGTTTAATATGCTGGTAAATGAATTTGAATTAGTGTTGTCTATGAAATACTTGAATCCTTAGAATCATTCTGTTTTGTTGTGTTTAAGTCTTATTGTTTTCATAATGCATTGGGTTTGTGTAGTTAAAATAAGTTAGACATTGGTTTTGTGTTTGCCTTAGTCCGTACTGAAATTATTTGCACTAGGGTAGATGAGTTTGACCTCCTTAAAGTACCAATAGTAGTCAAAGTATTTGAATAAATACTTGTTGAAATTTGTTGCATAACATAAGTATGACTCTCAAGAGTCAAATAAGATGGCATCCCCGGAATTGAATCTGACCCCTCTTATGGTCAGATTCACTCCAAGGAAAATGCACAAAGGATGTTGCTTTTAGATATTGTTTAGTATGGCATCACTAAAGTCAAGTTCGACCCCTTTCATGGTCAAATCTGCCTTAGTAGATGCATAACACACCTAACTTTTGGGGTGTTTACAACTTGCAAAAAGAGGCTCAAGTGTATAGCCATAAGGAGATTTAAGTCGGATCAACTAGTTAGAAGTTGCAATTTTCAGTTTACTTTCTTGTAGAAAAAGAAAAATGTATCTTTACAGAAGTTGAAACTTTGTAATTTATCTATACTTGTTCTTTTAGAAGCATTTTAATATGAAACTGGACTCTATATTCACTTTATCAACAGTATTTTTTCAGCCCTGAATGTATGTACCCATGTAAATCTTAAGAAATGGGCATAATTGTGCCAGATTCGTCTGAGTCCACTGGACTCGAATGAGAGCAGTTATGGTTAATTTTAAATAGGCACAGGCCATTGACAATGGCCCGGTGGAGCTTGAAAAGGCCCACATGTTTTATTTTCCTCAAAAATTATTTTATTTACAAACTCAATTGCGAGATTTTACATGTTTGAATATTCAAGATTTGATTGACAAATTCAAATAGCGTATTTTTTCTCTTTAAAATCTTTTCCTACAGTTTTCCCCATAAATACCAATAAAAATTTATAAAAAATGACTGTTTGGAATTTCGAAGTGCATACACAGATATAAATTTGCTGTTCAAAAACGTTCTTAAGGTTCCAGAATTTATAACATGTATGACTCAATATGCATGAATTATGAATCAGTAGCATGGATTTAGGCCACTTGAAATTGATAAAATTATTCAATCAACGTCCTATTGAAGTTGAATGTGCCTATTTGAGTTTATGAATATATGACTTGTGAATTAGTAAATTTAGATCCATCCCTATTAAGCATGCCTTATACATAGCTTTACTTCTTGCTACAAAAATAGCCAAAATTAGGATGGCCTAAAGTGATCAAATTTGGGCTAAATTCGGTCATAGTCCGATCTCGTTTAGGACTTCTACTTTAAACATGGTGAATCTCAAAAGCCTCTTAGATACTGATTACCTTAAACTTAGATAAATAAAACAATCATCGAAGTATATGTTTTACGTAACTTTGAATGAAACCAAACTAAAATATACCTTTTTCACAAATTGTGTATACGTTTACGTAACACAAGTAAAAACTAAAATGAACATTCGTAGAGATACTTTTAGGAACGAATCTCTTAAAATTATCGGAATTGCGTACACGCCCGCGTGACGTGATTCCGGTTTCTTTTTAACAACAAAACAAAATACGCGCGTGCGCAACTTTATTTATCTCCTTAAATGAGTTCAGTGTCGAGAATTGTGTACACGTACGCGTGACATAATTTTAGACGCATTTTAAACTCTACGGGTTTACGCATACGTGACCCGTCTCAAAAGAACTCTTTGAATACAATAGAATAATAAAGCGGTAAAATATAAAATGCACATAGGTATAAAATCAGTAAATAAATAATTTAGTCCAAGTTTAATCATTAAGCAACCGTTCTGGAACCACAGAACTCGGGAATAACTAACACCTTCTCCCGGGTTAACCGAATTACTTACCCGGATTTCTTGTTCGCAGACAATTTAAACAGAGTCAAAATTCATCGGTTTTGGGATTTCTAATAAATAAATGGTGTCACGGAACACCGTAAAAAAATTCGGGTGGCGACTCTGAAAATTAAATAAAATAAATTCCAAAATCGAGTAATGTCACTTAAAGTGAAAAAACTCCCTTGTTACCCTTACCGGGTGAAAAAGAAGGTGTGACAGCTCTGGCGACTCTGATGGGGATCGAACCCAGAATCTCTGGTTCAGGGTTCAAGAATTCGAGCTTCTTAATTTAATTTTATTTGGCTTTATTAATTGTGATATTAATGTATTTTGTGCGCTTAATATGCTAAATATTATTTATTTATCGCTTTGATATTTATTTGAACTGTATTTAAACTACCTTCTTACGCCTTCCTTCTAAGACTTCTAAAAATTGGTGCACATGTTCGCGAGGCCCGCCATTCTGTTAGAGGTCATACCAAGTAAGAAATACGGGGATGGACTAGCCACTAGGCCGGATAGCCTTTCCTGCTACTGGTACGTCGCTCCCACCCCCACTTGAGTTGTCTGCTCGGGTAAACCAGGTCTAGAACAAAAAAAACCCCAGGTTTAACCCTAGAATGACAAAACCTCATGCCGTATCCCTAGTAGGAACGATTATCTGCATCACGTGCATTTTTGACTTAGGGGACTCAACACAGGGTTTGGGTCCGTCTAAGACAGGTGTACCCAAAACAAAAAGACCATCCTGATGCATCCTAATTGCTATGTGTGCATTATTTGTCTCGGCTTGCTGGTTGACCGGCTAAGGAAAGAAAATAACAGAAAAACCAAGAGTGAGGGAGAATAGAAATTCACCAGTTTGAAAAACCAAATATTTGAAAAATATCTCGAAACTCTATCAAAATCTTCCGAAAAAAAGAAGGGAGAACAATAGTTGCAAATGAGTCAAAATGAGGAGAAAATTTCAAAATAAGTCAAAATCATTTTTTTGTTATGCATTGTTCTTGCCAAATAAGCCTTAGAACATTTTACATTGTCGAAGGGCTATTTTTCGTTCAAGAACGAATTTGTCTGTCACTTTTTCCGAAAAGTACCTTGTTTGGCCTCGAAACTTTACTCAAAGTAAGAAGGGGCCATTCTTTGTAAAAATGACCACTTTGGTAAAATTTGCACAAATAAGCCACTTTAGGAGAGTTTGTCTTTTTAAAAATGGGTCTTTTGTGTCCAATCAGAGGTAATCCTAACCCTTTTTTCTCACATGTGCAAAATGAACACTATCCAAACTCTGCAGTTGAACACCGTAGAAGAGGTTCCCCTAGAACTCCAGATGTGGTGGCATGATTTAGATAAAGATGGCAAAGAATGGGTCGGCGAACAATTGGGATCTCTCGTTGATCTTATAGATGTCAAACCCCGAAACGACTTGATTAAAGCTTTGTTAACCTTTTGGGATCCCGCCCACAATGTGTTCCCCTCTTCAGATTTTGAGCTCACTCCAACCTTAGAAGAGGTCGCCGGATATGCGGGTTTTGGTCGAGACTTAAGGAATCAACAAATTATCTTTCCAAGACCTATGTCAGTACGCCATTTCTTTGAGGTCCTTTCCATTATCCGACAACTCAGAAAAGGCCGAATATCCAACGGGTGTTGTTCATTCTATTTCCTATATTCCAGATACGGTTTCTCAGTCGGATTTGAAATACATGAAAAAGGCTTGACTAACAAACAGGATAAGGATACTTGGAGAATCCATCGCCGATTTGCCTTCATCATAGCATTTTTGAGTGTTACGGTCTTTCCTAATACCGAAGGAACTATTGACGTTCGGGTGGGAAAAATCGCCCAGGTCTTGACCGAAAAGAAAGATCATACTCTCGCTCCACTCATATTATCTGACATTTTCCAGGCTTTGACTGAATGCAAGTCGGGAAAAATATTTTTTGAAGGTTGCAATATCATTCTCCAGATGTGGTTGGTTGAACATCTTCATCCCTATCCCAAATTCATGAGCTATGGTACGATAAAGACAACTTCATCGAGGGTTATGAAGAGAGAGTGAAGGATCACCCTTTTCCAGAAGGAGTCGAGGCTTGGGTTGATCATCTAAGGTCTTTACGAGCAAACTAAATAGAATGGACTTTGGGATGGCTCCCACTCAGAGAAGTCATACTTATGTCCGCTGCCAGGAATCATCTATTGTTGATGGGTCTCAGAAGTATCCAACCATATGTACCTCAAAGGGTTCTGAGACAATTGGGCCATTATCAAGTGATACCCGAAGAGGAGGATTTGAGCATCCAAGTCATTGAGCTACACCCGAGGCCCCCTTACCTAAAGCCTTAATTCAACAAAGTTGGAGTGGGTGTCGATACTTGAAAGAAGATACCAGGTGCCCAATCTTGCTAGAAGGGAGTGGATCTGAGATATGCGGCATGGTTTGAGAAAAGAAGTTGCATTGTTGAAAAACAGAACCCGAGCCGGAAAGGCCTTCCAAGAGGCCTCATGTGCAAGATTTTGATGATAAAATTCAAGAAAGGCTAGCTTGGGGCGAAAAGGAAAGAGAATATCAAGCCATTATCCATGCTTTGAAAGAGAAATTAAGAAATATGGAGTTTGATAATCAGTTGCGGGCACAGGTAGTCGAGAGTGAAAAATGACAAATGACCCGAGAAAATGAGGCGCTTCGTGCCCAAGTCCGGAGTCTGAAAATATCCCTCGAGACGCCTGTAAGGAGTGAAAGAGATGAAAAAATCATTAACAATCTGAGGTAGAAGGTTCATGAATATACCTTCGATTTGAACAAAGCTGAAAAAGACCTGTTAGAGGCCCAAAGGAAGTTAGCAAAAGGAACGGAAGAACAGGCTCGTCAATTAAGGCAAAAATATGGCAAAGAAATTGCCATCTTGAAAGATAAACTATTTTCCATGGGGAATGAAATGGTCCAACAAACCAAAGATCTCAGAATGGAAAGGGAGCATTGCTATGAGAAGATTGGCCAGCTGGAGGGAATGGTGCAAGAATTACAAGAGCAGAACAATGTGCATACCCAGGTATTGGAGGCTCGAGCGCATCAAATAGGGCGCTTACTTCAAGAGAAGGGGATCATAAGGAATAGAATCCAAGAAATAGCCAACTATGTGGTACAGAAATGCCACGAGTGCGAGAGTATGACCACTTCCATGTTCTTTGCCACCATGACGACTTTCGTCAACCAAGTAATGGACGACTTGGATCGACTTCAGGAGGGATATTGCACACAGACCGGCATAGAGACCCGCCAATGCACCACAGGCCCCGAGAAGACAACCAGAGGCTCTCCTTTATTATTGATGTTAAGTTTTTTTGAGTCTGTACTTTTATTGCTTTCAAAAAAAAAAAGTTAAGTTGTTTTGTTTTATGTCTAGAGTCTGTACTTTTCTTTCGTGTTTATTAATGTTTCCAAAAGTCACTTGTAATGAAAAGAACTATCTTTAATAGTGAAGTGAAAATTGCCCTTTGTTTACATTTACATGTTCCGTGAACTACGTAATGATCTGATTCATGCGACGCCATGATACGTAGGCAATCCACATAGGATTCGATCATAGCCCTCAAAGAAAGTAATAAAAGAACAAATAAAAAAAAAGAATCGAGAGAGAATATTAAAGCCGGATGAAACACACAGCTATTGCAAACATTTTAGAAAAACGTTTATTGTTTAGGTGCATCGCATCCCAACGTGTGCTTCCCTGTGTGTTAATATCTCCCACTAACCAATTTGTTGTTTACTCTCGAAAGGTTACTGCTTTTAAGGTGGTTTGTTTGCGGTGGTATTTTGGTGACACATCCTTATTTCACCATATCCAAAGGAAGTATCGCAATGACATCAGAAAGTCACCTATCTATTGTTCAACCAGAGGATGGCCCCACTTCGGTTATCCCTCAAGAAGAATTGGCAGTCGGCGAAGAAAATAGAAGAATGAAATGTTGTATGCTAGATATGTGGGACGCTTGGTCCAACAGAAGGGAGCCACCTAACTCCATCCCCAGTTTCCCTGAACTGATTCCCAGAACCGGAGGGACCACCAACGTGACAATTTCAATACCAAACCCATTTGTTCCATTTGGGTTCCCAACCATGGCCTCAAATTATACCAGAATGCCTTCTGAGGTTCTCCCCCAAGCACCATCTTCTGGATTACCCTCTGTGGTATTTACTACGCCACCAGCTATAGTTGTGGCACAACCAACACTGGCGCGATAGAGTTTTGAGCCAGAAAATTTTACTTTCCAAGCTCCTCCATTCCAGCTGGATACTGCCCAGGTCACTCCGAATGCTTACCCACAGTACCCATAACTTAAATCTCCTGTGGAGCCAGAAAAGATCTTGAAGAATATTGAACAAGATGAGATAACCTGAAAGATGAAGAGAATCAAGCAAAGTTTGAAAAATATCCGGGGCCTAAGCAGCCAAAAGAGCGTATCATACGCCGATTTATGTATGTTACCTCACTTGCATCTACCTGTGGATTTCAAAACTCCAAAGTTAGAAAAATACGATGGGCATGGAGAACTTATCGCTCACCTAAAGAGATACTGCAACCAACTGGGAGGAGAAGGAGGCAAAAAAGAGCTACTGATGGCTTATTTCGGGGAAAGCCTTACGGGTATCGCCTCAGAGTGGTACATTGATCAGGATATCTCCCATTGGCATATATGGGATGATTTGGCTTGAGACTTCGTAAGGCAATTTCAGTACAATGTGGATATAGCCTGACACAGAAATTCTCTGTCTAATCTCAAAAAAAAAGCTTCTGAAAGCTTCCGGGAGTATGCCATTAAATGGTGGGAACATGCATCCCAAGTAAAACCTCCCATGGAGGAAACTCAAATGATTAGTATCTTCCTGCAGGCCCAAGAGGCCGATTATTTCCAGAATATGATGTCCGCCATGGGCAAGCCGTTCGTGGAGGCCATTAAAATTGGCGAGATGGTAAAAAATGGCTTGAAGACAGGTTGTATTTTTAGTCAATCTGCTTTGAGAGCCACCTCCCAAGCCATTCAAAGCGGCTCGGGAAGCCTGGCAAACAGAAAGAAGAAAGAGGAGGGAGCCATGATGGCTTCAGGCCCTAGGAATTCTCGACCACCTCGGCAATATCCAAGCCCATTTCCCAGAGCTTCACATCACTATTATCCTCATCAGGAAGCAACTTATGCCATGTCTCCTTTCCCTTATGCAGTGATGAACGCTCAGCCGCATCACCAGCCATAGCAGTACAACCAAAACAGAGATCCACCTCCTAGAAATAACCATCCTCACCAAGCCCCATATAATCCACGCCCTCCTCAGAACAATTATCCATACAATACCTACCCTCTTGAACCACCAAGGAGACCTACTTTCACTCTTATCGGTGAGTCATACTCAAGCTTGTTGCCAAAGATGATTCAGATGGGACTTCTGCAGCCCGTACCTCCAACTCGGCAAAATCCAGAATCAGCGTCACACAGACGAGGAACCAGTTGTGTCTATCACTCAGGAGCGGAGGGGCACGATACTGATGACTGCTGGACTCTCAAGAGCAGTAGAAAATATGATTGAGCAGAAAAAGTGGTGCTAAGGGACGAGGAGGTCCCCAGTGTCACAAACAATCCATTGCCATCCCACAATAACGGGCCCGTCATTGGAATGATTTGTGAAGACAAAGAATTTGACCCGGTGCTGAAATCCATCATTGCCATTGTGGATACAGAAAAGAAAACAAAGTCCCCCGCCCAGGATAAAGAAAAGGCCCAGGAAGAAAAGAAAGAGACGGCACCAGCTAAAGAAGCTGTCATTTATGTTTCGAGGGCTCCGTGAAATAGACAACTCGCCTTGAGCCCTCCCAAAAAGTTAGAACTGAAATCAAAGTCGCAGAGAGTGTATATGCCGAAGGGGACATATATTGTGGAAAATCTGGCCATCCTACCTAAGTTGAATGAACCTCTGATCATCAGCCGCCGGCCGCAAATCCCGATCAAAAATACAACTACTGTCCCCTGGAATTATGATCAAACACTGGTAACATACAAAGGGAAAGAGGTCAGAGGGGAAGTCAATGAAGAAAAACCTACTAGGAAATATCATAAACCAGAGGAGTTGAATAAAGCCAAGCATAAACGCTTTCCCCTCAAAAAACCCATCACTTTCGAAGAATCTGAAGAGTTCTTCAAGAAAATGAAAATGTCTGAACATACCACAATTGAAAAACTCAAAAAAACCCCGGATCAAGTTTCGCTTTTGTCTCTGTTGATGGGCTCAAACGAGCATCAAAAAGTACTCCTAAAAATGCTGAATGAAGCATATGTACCAGCTGAGACCTCAGTCGACCAGTTAGAGAGAATGGCTGAGCGTTTCTTCAAAGTAAACAAAATTTCTTTCAGCTAAAATGACCTACCTCCTAAGGGGGCCACTCACAGCAAAGACTTACACTGGACAGTTAAAAGTAAAGGGTATTACGTGAAGAGAGTTATGCTTGACGGAGGATCTGAAGTAGATATTTTCCCATGTCAATGCTTCAAAGAATGGAAATCGGCATTGAGAGAATCAGGCCAAATAACATTTGTGTCCGCGCCTTTGACGGTATCAAAAGGGACACCATTGGCGAAATTGACATAGTCATGAAGATTGGCCCAGTGGATTTCACGGTAACCTTCCCAATCCTGGATATGGACACCTCTTATAACTTCCTGCTAGGAAGACCTTAGATTCACACTGCTGGGGCAGTGCCATCTACTCTCCACCAGATCGTCAAATTTTAACATGAGAATCAGGAGATAGTGGTCCACGGAGAGGACGAACAATCAATATACAGGGATCCCTCCGTCCCCTGCCTCGAGGCCAGAGAAGGTGGCGAACATATTGTTTACCAAGCCTTTGAGATTGTGCTTGCTGATCAGCATGAGGAAGGTGTTCCGTTCCCACAACCTTGTTTATCTAATTTGTCAATCATGGTTACTACCGACATGATCCGACACGGGTACAAACCCGCGAAGGGGCTCAGGATATCTTTACAAGGCATTACCGAGCCAATCTCTCTGCCTGCCACCAAAAAATTCTTTGGCATCGGTTTCCAAGCCACAAATGATGATGTAAAATGGGCCAACGAACGTAAAAACAATGGATGGGACCTGCCTCATCCAGTCCCACACATCACTGAGTCCTTCATAAAACCACAGTACGTTGACGAAGAATATGAGGCCTTTACGGCCGAAGAAATTGAAGAAATCTGCGGAGCCATGAGATAAATGTTATATGAGACTCACATGGTTCATCCAGGAGAAGGCTCGAGCACTTCAGAGGTGCAATACATGGGTCCGAATGCCAAACTGCAGAAATGGAAAGCTACTCCCTTCCCAATCAAACGGGAATCTTGGTAGTTCATGTTTTGTTGTCCTTTCTGCACTTCGAGTTATTTCAGGGTGTAACTCGAGTGTTTTTAATTTTATTGTCTTTAAATTCTGATGTAAACCATGTTATCTTCAAATTCAATGAAATGAAATCAAAATTTCATTGTCTATTATTCTTTCTGATTTTGTTATTTTTCTTATTTTCAGTCCTAATGATGCGGCCTTAAATAACATGACATGCTTGTGGACTTCATATTCTGATCTTAATACGGTGTCTAATCTCTAAATAATGAATCAAGAACCAGAATATGACGACGATGAGGCTTTTAGGGAAATAAACAGAGAACCGGAACAATTTGAGAATAAGCCTAAGCCAAACCTAAACGAAACTGAGCCCGTTAATTTGGGTAATCTAGAAGAGGTTCGAGAAACCATGATAAGTATTCACACGTATGAGAAAACTAGGGACACATTGATTCAACTTCTGTTCGAATTCAAAGATGTGTTCGCTTGGTCCTATGATGATATGCCCGGACTAAGTATTGATTTAGTGGTACACAAGCTGCCAACTCATCCCGATTTCCCACCCGTCCAACAAAAGCAAAGAAAATTCAAAATAGATATCAATGGCAAAATTAAAGAAGAAGTCAGCAAACAATTAAAAGCCGGTGTAATCCGAATAGTCAGATACACCACATGGCTAGCCAACGTAGTCCCAGAACCAAAAAAGAATGGGAAGCTCAACTCATCCCGATTTCCCACCCGTCCAACAAAAGCAAAGAAAATTCAAAATAGATATCAATGGCAAAATTAAAGAAGAAGTCAGCAAACAATTAAAAGCCGGTGTAATCCGAATAGTCAGATACACCACATGGCTAGCCAACGTAGTCCCAGAACCAAAAAAGAATGGGAAGCTCAACTCATCCCGATTTCCCACCCGTCCAACAAAAGCAAAGAAAATTCAAAATAGATATCAATGGCAAAATTAAAGAAGAAGTCAGCAAACAATTAAAAGCCGGTGTAATCCGAATAGTCAGATACACCACATGGCTAGCCAACGTAGTCCCAGAACCAAAAAAGAACGGGAAGCTCTGAGTATGTGTTGATTGTAGGGATTTGAACAAGGCAAGTCCCAAAGACAATTTTCCGCTACCAAACATCCATATCCTTGTCGACAATTGTGCCAAAAATGAGGTACAGTCGTTTGTGGATTGTTATGCCGGTTATCACCAAGTCCTAATGGATGATGAAGATGCAGAAAAGACAGCTTTCACTACACCATGGGAGACTTATTGTTACAGGGTTATGCCGTTTGATTTGAAAAATGTCGGGGCAACCTATATGAGAGCCATGACTTCCCTTTTCCATGACATGATGCACCAAGAAATTGAGGTGTACGTTGATGATGTCATTATTAAATCCAGAACACGGGAGGACTATGTCCGAGACTTGAGAAATATTTTTGAGCGGCTACGGAAATATGACTTGAAATTGAACCCTGCTAAATGTGCATTTGGTGTTCCTTCGGGGAAACTCTTGGGGTTTATAGTTAGCCGCAGGGGCATTGAGTTAGATCCAACGAAGATAAAGTCCATCCGAGATTTTCCACCTCCAAAGACTAAAAGAGAGTTCATGAGTTTATTAGGAAGGTTGAACTACATCAGCCGGTTTATTGCACAACTTACAACCACCTGTGAGCCAATATTCAAGCTCTTAAAGAAAGATGCGGCAATCAAATGGACAGATGAATGTCAGGAAGCCTTTGATAAAATCAAGGAATATTTGTCGAACCCGCGATTGTTGGTCCCGCCTGAACCAAGAAGACGTATGTTCTTGTACCTAACAGTCGTGGAAAATTCTTTTGGTTGTGTCCTCGGCCAACATGATGTTACTGGGAAGAAAGATCAAGTCATCTACTATCTGAGCAAGAAATTCACTGGCTATGAAGCCAAATACACTCTGCTGGAGAGAACTTGTTGTGCCCTAACTTGGGTTGCTCAAAAGTTCAGACATTATTTGCTGTCTTATACCACATACCTCAAAACTAGGTTGGATCCTCTAAAATACATATTCCAAAAACCAATGCCCACAGGAAGGTTAGCGAAATGGAAAATCTTTCTCACGGAGTTTGACATTGTCTATGTCACCCGCACAGCTATAAAAGCTCAAGCCTTGGCTGATCACTTTGCTGAGAACCTGGTTGACAATGAATACCAACCTTTACGCACTTATTTCCCGGATGAGGAAGTCAATTCAGTCGAAGTAATCTCAGAAGGCACTAATACTTGGAAAATGTTCTTCGACGGAGCAGTCAATGCCAAAGGCATTGGGATTGGGGCTATCTTGATTTCGCCCACGGGACAACACTATCCAGCCACGGCCCATCTCCGTTTCTTCTGTACAAACAATACTGTTGAATATGAAGCTTGTATAATGGGCATGAACATGTCCATTGACATGGATGTGGGAGAGTCATTGATCATGGGAGATTCTGATTTGATCATAAAGCAAGCTTAGCGAGAGTGGGAAACTTGAGATGTTAAGATCCTTCCATACAGACAACATGTCGAAGATGTTAGCAAATGATTCAAAGCCGTCAAGTTCAGATATATTCCTTGATGCCACAATGAGTTAGCCGATGCACTAGCTACCCTAGATGCAATGCTGCCATATCCTGGTAATGTCCACATTGACCCGTTAGAAATTCAAAGCAAAGAAAGACATGGTTATTGTAACACGGTCAAAATAGAGCCCGATGTCCAACCATGGTATCATGATATCAAAAGATTCTTGAAAACAAAAGAATACCCGGAGCAGGCCAATGGGGATCAAAAGAGAACCATCAGAAGGCTCGCCAGCAGTTTCTTCTTAAGTGGAGAAGTGTTGTACAAAAGGAATCCAGATCTGAATTTGTTAAAGTGTGTGGATGCCAAAGAAGCTGAAAAGATTATGAACGAAGTACATTCAGGAGTATGCAGTCCCCACATGAACGGGTACGTCCTCGCAAAAAAAAAAATTGCGAGCAGGATATTACTGGATGACCATGGAAAAGGATTGTTTCAGTTTTGTCTGAAAGTGCCATCAGTGTCAAATACATGGTGACCTGATTTATGCACCACCCTTCGAATTACACCCCATATCAGCACCTTGGCCCTTCGTTGCCTGGGGAATGGATGTCATTGGGCCAATCGAGCCAAAAGCTTCAAATGGACACAGGTTTATTTTGGTGGCCATCGACTATTTCACAAAATGGGTCGAAGCAATCACTTTCAAAGCCGTCACTAAGAAAGCAGTGGTCAACTTCATGCATTCAAACATTATATGTCGTTTTGGTATTCCAAAAACTATCATTATCGTTAACGCTGAAAATCTAAACAAGCACTTGATGAGGGAGGTATGTGAGCAGTTTCAAATCACACACCGTAATTCCACCCCTTACCGGCCCAAAGCCAATGGTGTCGTCGAATCAGCCAATAAGAACATCAAGAAAATCCTCAGAAAAATGATCCAAAGTTCTAGACAGTGGCACGAGAAGTTACCTTTTGCAGTATTGGGATATCGCACGACCGTGCGCACATAAGTGGGGGCTACACCTTATTTATTGGTTTATGACACTGAAGTTGTGATCCCTGCGGAAGTCAAAATCTATTCCCTGAGGATCATTGTCAAAGCCTAAACCGAGGATGATGAATGGGTCAAAACCCAGTTGGAACAGTTGACTCTGATTGATGAGAAAAGAATGGTCGCAGTTTGCCACGGGCAGTTGTACCAACAAAGAATGGCCCGCGCCTATAACAAGAAGGTACAGCCTAGGAACTTAGAAGTGGGGAAGCTCGTCCTAAGACGTATCCTCCCACACCATGAAGAAGCGAAAGGAAAATTCGCCCCGAACTGAAAAGGTTCATACATCATAAGGAAATTGCTACCAAAAATGAGCATTGCACTTGGGGGGACATCGAGGGAAATGACCCTGAAGTGGCTGCCAATGCAGATGCGGTCAAAAGGTATTACGTTTGACCTTTTCATGATGATGCTCATGATTGAAATGACGAAGGCTTCATTCACGCTATCCCAGTCACTACCAGTTTTGTAAACCCTTTGAGCCGGTTACTCTTCCTTGATCACCCTCTTTGGAACTTGAAGTGTTGATATAAAAAAAAGAAAAAAATGATGATAAAACAAAACAAAAATAAAAAAAAAACATAAACAAATGTTTCCTTGAACTACATCTGACTTGATTCCGAAAGGATACGTAGGCAGCCTCTCCCTAGGGTTCAGTCACACCAAAATAAAAATCCATATCCCCCTAAGAGTTTAAGCTGGGGCAAATGTTAAAATTCAGCAATGATTCGCTCGAAAAGTTCCAAAGTTGTAATTCGATACAAATTCCTTTTACCCCAAATCCTGTTCAAGTCCTTCCGATCGATCGGCAAAGAAAGGCCAGAAGAGGATATAGTAATTTGGATCTGATACAAGCAATGAGAGACTATAAAATGAGAGAGTCTTATCGATGAAAACCCACACGAGCACCATAAGGAGATGGTAGGAAAAGAAATTAAAATGAGAGAGTCTTATCGGTGAAAATCCACACGGGCACCATAAGGCGACAGTGAGTAGAGAAACTAAAAATGAGAGAGTCTTGTTAGTGAAAACTTGCAAATAGCACTAGAGGGTGATGGCGAGAAGAGAAATGAGAGAGGTTAGTCGGTGAAAACCCAAAAGGGGCACTACTAATCGAAAAGAGGATGATTGGTCACTGGTATCGACATGGTCTGGGGCAAGGTTTCTCGACCTCGAGGTAAAAAATAGGGACGGATTTCTGAGAGTCAGATGGTTTATATAGATCAGGCATCCAGTCCAAGATGCATGTCATGTTCATTGAAGGTCGCGTACACTCCAGATAATTCTTCTTCTCTTTTCCCCCTAAAGGGATATTTCTTGTCAAAATTCATTGTCTCCGTTTCTTTGTTATTTTTCTTTTGATCCCTTTCAGTCTGACTTTGTTTCTAAAGCAAGGCAAAGAAAGGATGGCAAAACTGATTTACAGGGTTCTCGTTTGACACGGGCCAACATGTAAAGGGCACCGAGCCTCATCAGGGGATCGAGGCAATCCCGACTGGCCGCAAAGGCCGATGCTTTAAACGCAAAACTTCTGAAAGGAGAAAACCAAATCAAAATGCCTATAAAGGAAATTGAAGTGAAAGGTTAAGTCCTACGTGGCTAACCCTCTCGGCAAAGTTTGAAAAGCCGAAGTGCTCCAAATGCTTTAAAGTTAAAATTGGAGGAAAATCAGAAATAAAAGGCCGATGAAGGCAAAGTAAAGTTGGAAAAGGTTAAGTCTCACGTGACTAACCATTGCAGCAGAATTTGAGGGGCCAAAGCTTCCCCGATACTCTGAAAATCCAAAGGAAAAGCGAGTGAAAGGCCTACAAAGGCAAAATAAAGTCAAATATTGGGTCCAACGTGACTGATAGCCATGGTAAAATTTGGAAAGCCAGGATCCCCGGGATTGGAGATGATACCCAATCCCCAGCAAGCAAACAAGTGGTCGAGATCTTCGTCACAAGAACTGAGATTAATCTGTTGAAAATCAAGGCCGCAAAACCAACCACCATTTCAAACTAACAAATTGTTCTTTGATTGAAGGAAACAGGTGTAACTCAAAGCAAACTTGCAAAGGCAAGTGTAACCAAAAGAAAGAGCGCAAGAGCTAGAAGCAGCTCTGCATCAATAACCCCAAAAGGGAAGTTTTTCTCCAAAATCCTTTCCCACATTTACTCAAAATAAGAAGAAAAAGAAGAAAAGTAATGTTGAAATCAGCCCAAATCTGAAGTGGTATAGGGTCTCCAAACCCTAGCCACACCTTTTCCAGCATAGGGTATACAACCCCTAGCTGATGATTTATTTTCCAGCATAGGGTATACAACCCCTAGTTGATGATTTCTTTTCCAACATATGGTATACAACTCCTAGTTGATGATTTCTTTTCCAGCATAGGGTATACAACCCATAGCTGATGATTTCTTTTCCAACATAGGGTATACAACCCCTAGTTGATGATTTCTTTTCCAGCATAGGGTATACAACCCCTAGTTGATGATCTCTTTGCCAACATACGGTATACAACCCCTAGTTGATGATCTCTTTTCCAACATAGGGTATACAAACCCTAGTTGATGATTTTTTTTCCAAAATAGGGTATACAATCCCTAGTTGATGATCTCTTTTCCAAGATAGGGTATACAACCCCTAGTTGATGATCTCTTTTCCAACATAGGGTATACAATCCCTAGTTGATGATTTCTTTTCCAACATAGGGTATACAATCCCTAGTTGATGATTTCTTTTCCAACATAGGGTGTACAATCCCTAGTTGATGATCTATTTTCCAACATAGGGTATACAATCCCTGTTGATGATTTCTTTTCCAAGATAGGGTATACAAACCCTAGTTGATGATCTCTTTTCCAACATAGGGTATACAATCCCTAGTTGATTTTATTTTGCAGCATAGGGTCTCCCACCCCTAGTTGATATCACTTCTAGACATAGGGTATCCAATCCCTAGTCTACAATAACTCCGGGTGCATTGTTCCCGTCTTTTCATCGATTTCAATAATAAAGTAGCTTAGATTTCCTTACAATAACTCACAAAATTTTCCTAGTGAAAACTGGGGTAGAAAATTTCGTTCGTTTGTTTTTTATTTTTGTGCAGATTACATTCTTAGGACATTCGACTCGAGACGACCAAAAGAAGAAGTTTCGATCCAGAATAATAAAAAAAAAGAGAAAAGAGAATATTGAATCCAAAGTGCAGAAAATGTGGACTATTTGGGACAAGATTGATGTCATCTGTTTAGTGTATCCTGCCTTGATCCAAGGAACGATAAGATGAAACCAGCACCTGCGGCTAACAAGCATCAAGATCCAGGTCGGAGTCAACAAAAGATCAAGGTTCAAGACCAAGTCTTAGATAGGAACCTTGTAACTAGCAGCTGATAGGTTTAATTAGTCTTTCATTTTTTTATTTTTGTGTAACAAGGAGATCAGCAGCAGTAACAACAGCAACCGCAGTGAAACCACAGTTACTCAGTAGTCCCAGCTACCAAAAATTCCAGAACTACACTGACCTGATTCCTTTATAGCTATTTGTGAATTGATTTTGCATTAAATTAATCATAATTCGCCTTTAAATTTATAAATGACTTAAAGCAACATAATTAGGTGCGTTACCTTAATTATTATTTAAATAATAACAAAATATTGATTACTTGACATAATGTAGATCTAATGATTATTTGGTTAATTTAATCATTTTTCAAAATTGTGGAATGTACTCTTTAAATGATTAGGGGGGGGGGGGGGGGTAAA
>ML307436.1:0-10608 GCA_005239505.1 Nicotiana paniculata | reverse complement strand
TATATATATATATATATATATTCTTAACGGGTTAATATATATATATATATTCTTAACGGGTTAACAGATTATCTATTAAGAAAATTGAATAATCTGTCCCCAAGCCGATAATTCATATAAAAAATTATTAATTCATTCCCCATCCGTTAAACCTTTAACTCGATACCAATAAGCCATTAAGCTTTGGTTTCGGTTCGATTTTCGATTTCGGTTCGGTTTTGAACACCTCTAATCTACTGTAACGACCCGGTCGATCGTTCTGAGAGTTTAGCCCTGTTTCTCCCTATTCCTGCTTCATTATTTGTTGTTCATCTCTATTATGTTGTGTCGGGTCGGTTGGCTCGAGTTTGAAGTGATTGTGGAGAGAAATGAGACACTTAGTCTCTTAAGTTGGTTAATTAGTTGGAAAAGATAACTGGAAGTTGACTTATAAGTAAATGATCCCGGAATTTGGTTTTTATGGTTTGGATAGCTTCGTTAGGTGATTTGGGACTTAGGAGCGTGTCGGAATTTATTCGGAGGTCCGTGATAGAATTAGGATTGAATTGGCGAAATTGGACTTTTGGCGATTTCCAGTCGGCAGTGGAAAATTTGAGATCGGGGTCGGAATGGAATTTCGGAAGCTGGAATAGGTTTGTAGTGTTGTTTGTGAAGTGTGTGCAAAACTCCAGGTAATTCGGGCGTGGTTTGGTTGGTTTCGACATCGTTGGCGAATTTTGGAAGTTAATTCGGTGTTTTGATATTGTTTTGGGCGCTCCGAAGGATCGACTAGTTTGTGGGATGATATATGACGCGTTGGTATATTTGGTTGAGGCCCCGAGGGGCTCGAAATGATTTCAGATGGCTATCTGAGAGTTTGAACTTGGAAAAAAAATGCAGTTGGTGCTGTTGTTCCGGTGTGGTCGCACCTGCGCATAGGGGACTGAAGGTGCGAGCATCGGAGATGCGAAAGCGAGTCGCAGGTGCAAGTATTGGAGACTTGGGGCTTTAGCGCAAAAACGGAGAAGGGGTTGCACCTGCAAGCCCGCAGGTGCGAAGTTGGGCGTAAGTGAGTTCCGCAGATGCGCACCTGGGACCGCAGGTGCTAAAATTGTGTCCGCATGTGCGGAATCTCTGGCAGAGCCTATATAAGTTGCAGATCGTGAATTTTTTCTTATTTCCACCATTTCTTAAGACGGCATCGAAGCTTTTGAGGTATTTTGAAGAGGGATTCAAGGGGAAACACATTGAGATGCGGGGCGAATTGTGGCCGAGTCGAGCGGCAAGAGCATTGCAGAGTAGAGTTTTGGACTGATTGAGGTAAGTAACGCTTCCAAACTTGGTTATGAGGGTTTGAAACCCTAAACTACGTGTTATGTATTAGAATTGGGTGACGCACATGCCAAGTGACGAGCGTGCACCGTGAAACTTGTGACCTGGTTCATTCCATGGCATCATTTATTGGTTTTCTCTTGTTGATATCTCTGCTTCTATCAATGTAAATGATGTGAACATTCTAGAAATCATGCTAAATAATATGTTAAGGCTCCACGCCGATACTGTTGAGACCCGAGCGGTCGTCTTAATGCTAACATGCTAGAAATCATGCTAGATATTATGTTAAGGCTTCATGCCGATGTTGTTGAGACCCGAGTGGTCGTTAATTACTCTCATCTCATGTGTTTCATTGATATTATATACGCATTCCTGTCATTGCATATCATATCATGTCTTAGTCTCGGTAATTGTTGTTTTGTAC
This sequence comes from Nicotiana paniculata, assembly GCA_005239505.1. Classification (NCBI taxonomy): domain Eukaryota; kingdom Viridiplantae; phylum Streptophyta; class Magnoliopsida; order Solanales; family Solanaceae; genus Nicotiana; species Nicotiana paniculata. The sequence goes on along the minus strand of ML307436.1, from coordinate 8,870 downwards.
ATTGTATCATTGATTCGGGCTAGTTCATGCATTGTGAGCCCATGTGAGCGAAACTAGAGAGTGATGACTGAGTGAGGCCGAGAGCCTGATATAGAGTGACAGATATGGGATCGGGTTGCACGCCGCAGTATGTTATATTGATAATGCATGGGTCTGGCTTATGTTAGATCTTGGGTTGTAGGAGCCCCTCCGGAATCTGTAACACACTCCTAGTGAGCGCAGTGATATTTGAGGGATGGATCTTGTTCAAAGTGTTTATATTTTAGGGATGGATCTTCCCAGGACATGGATCTTGTCCGAAGTGTATATTTTTAGAAGGATCTTCTCCATGAGGCTAGATTGGCCTATTTTCCTCGGTACTGAGCGACTAATGTCAGTGATGTGTATACGTATTCTGGGATGGATCTTCCCTGGGCTGTTGAGCCATATACAGTACCGAGTGGTTCTGAGGTGTATCATTATCTGGAGATGGATCTTCTCCATAGGACTAGATCGGCCTTCCCAGTACTGAGTGACTTCTGTTTGATGTGTATATATTCTGGATTGGATCTTCCATGGGCCATACGGGACATATACAATATTGAGTGGACGAGTATTTGAGAGTGGGAGCACATTGTGTATTTCATACTGTTGATGCATTGACATGTAGAATACGTTGAGTTATATATGTTAAACTGTTTGAGACTGTACTTATCTTATCACTTTGAGTTGTCTAGTTAACTTAAAGCATGCTTAAATTTCTGTACATTGATTTTGTCATAAATGTGGAGGTTTAGTCCGTCACTACCTCTCAGCCTACAGTTTGGGCTTGTTACTTACTGAGTTGGTGTACTCACATTACCCCCTGCACCTTGTCACACAAAGGCGAAATGACTAAGATCTTGCTTAACTAGAAGATAGAATCCTATTGTTGAACTGGGGAGGCAGAACGAAAGACATTCAGGGTTGAAAGAATCTTGTTTGTGAGGTATTATAATAATAATTCACATTATTATATTACGTAATAATCGTGCAGATTCAGGTATCCCAGGTCACGATAGTGCCAGTTGATCGTTTGATGCGGTTCATCTTCGGAGAGAGCGAGGTAGCTGCTTGGCGATCGCAGACCCGCCTTTCTCCTTCCCTATCTTCCTTTGTGTATTTTGTTAGTTATTTCCCAGATAAACATTGTCTTGATGTATTTTGGCACAGTTGTAAAATGGCTCATGACTTAGTGACACCAAATTTTGGGATTTTTTTTCTTTTTACAGTATTTTGGGTTTGATTTTATCTTTTATTTCAATTTTTCTCTGATGAAAATGGGTAATATTTAAATATTGTTATGATAGAAATCAAATTGGTTAAGAGTGTAGGCTTGCCTAGTTCCACGATAGGTGCCATCACGATCGAGTTAGTTTTGGGGTCATGACAAGTTGGTATCAGAGCCTAGGTTACATAGGTCTCACAAGTCATGAGCAGGTTTAGTAGAGTCTTGCGAATCAGTACGGAGACGTATGTACTTATCTTCAAGAGGCCGCGGAACTTTTAGGAAAAAATCTCATATTCTTGAATTCTTGTCGTGCGAATCCATTTATTCAGCCAAAGCGTAACTCTTTGAATTCCTTTCATGCATTCGAATGCGCACGTGAGCGCTCGGTATCAGCTGTGCATCGAAGACTTGTGGTTTCCATGGGTGAGGTGTGAGATGTGATTTTAGCATGTTGACAATGGACTAGTCTGGAGGACTTGAGGCCGGGTTTTGTCTGTGGCTTGAGTGCTGAGATTTGTATTGTGTGAGCACGTGCATTTAGGACTTATATATCCGTTGTATCCTTATTGGTGGGATTTTGTGATTGGATGACTATGTGGTGAGTGTGATTTGATGGTGAGATGTGTTCAGATTGTTGGAGATGTAGCAAGAATTATAGAGTGTTTGACTTCTGTCTTGAGTTGGCATATGGCCTCGAGTTGTGAGTGTATTCAAGGACCTCTCATGTAGTTTAGTTGTGTAGTGAAGTAGATTTTCATGTTGTGTTATGGGTTCCTGATGAGGTCTTTTGGGCTGACCAATGCCCCAGGAGTGTTCATGCATTTGATGAACAGTGTATCTCAACCGTATTTGGGCTCCTTCGTTATTGTATTCATGGCATCCTGGCGTACCGATGTATCCAGGAGGAGCATACTCAGCATTTGAGGATGGTGTTATATATATTTAGGGAGGAGGGGCTTTATGCAAATTTATCCAAGTGTGAATTTGGGCTCAGTTCAGTAGCATTCTTGGGGAACGTGGTGTCCCGTGAGGGTATTCAGATGGTCAGACGAGTGTGGGGAGAGCTTTTAGAGCTCAAGACTACTTTGACCACAACTTCAGTGTTAGTTCTGCCATCAACTTCAGGTTCTTATACCGCGTATTATGATGCCTCGAGGATAGGCATGGGATGTGTTTTAATGCATGAGGATAAGTGATCGTGTAATAGCCACGATTTTGGAAGGGTATAGAGAGATATCAGTTTGAGGCTAAGCAGGCGGGGTTATCTCCTGCGGGGTGTCCTGGGGTTGTGTGGTCATTATGTTGTTTTATAACAAGTTCTCTTTTGCCAGTAAATGATATATGTTGCAATTTGAGTTCAGACCGCTTGGGGAAGTTGGCATGACCATTACAATGGTGAATACGAGATTTGTAGACAATTTGAGATATTAGATGGTTTTTGTTATATGATCTTACGAAGGATTTAATTGAATCTCATTGCGGTATTGAGGCGGTGACAACGTATGGGTATTGTGAGTTATTATTTATTTTGATATACGACTTTGATCCAAGTGGGGGACGCTAATGATTAGTTAGTTGCCCGATTATGTGTTGTATTGGTTTCAGTCTGGGGTATACTGGTGGATCAGTTATTACCTGCAGAGCTGGAGTTTGAGAATGACTCGAGTAATGGAAATTTTTGGATACATGTTGTAATATACTCTATGGGTAATTGGGTTTTATTGGATGTTTGAGTTGTATTTGTAAAGGGTGTAGTGCATGCGGAGTAGGAATTTGCCTGGTTTCTTAGGGGTGTGGGTTACTCCCTTGGGTGTTGGTGTGTTAATGGGGTACAGGTCGTTCGACCTGTTTGATCAGTTTAATTGAGAATTGCGTAGAGTGGGTGACTCTCGAGACTGGTTCTGATGGATTCACGGTTTATATATAATTGGGAATCTTCAAGATATGTATTTGGCTGGAAACTGAGATTTTCATTGGAAGTCATCTAGAATTGTGATATTTCTATATCATTGTGGATTCTACATTCCGGTATCATGGGAGGAAAGAATAGCTTAAATTCATCGGAAGTCCCTTTTGAGTCCGTATTTGAGATGTGGTGCTTTTGGAGATATTTGAGAAAGTATTCAGCGACTTATGAGCCTTAGACGGTGTGGTTTTATGCTTGGGTCTCGTGTGGTGAGTCTGGGTTGAGAATTGCGGTATTATGGCAATGAGAAGTATCAATTCGAAGGTAATTTAGAAGCAACTTGGATAAATAGGACAGCTTGGTGGTAGGTCGGATCGACATGGTAAGGGTTATGGTTAGTTCTTTGGGTGCTTAAGAGGTAATGAGTTTCTACATGTGTCTCGTGGAAATGCTCTTTGGTTTTTGGTGAACTGCGTAGCTGGGTTGAGCTAAAAGGATTCAGTCCTGACGGTTTGATTTTGTGCAAATGGGATTTGGAGAGTCCTTGATGGCTTCTACCATGGTTAGAGAAATATATTTTCTACTGGCGTGATGAGCATGTGGCATATTGTAATTTTCTCCAAAATGAAATCAAATGGAAAATCTTAATTGATTGAGCATGTAGTTGCTTGCGACTCAGAGTAGATTTGAGGTTTGTCGTATCATTCATAGGATGGCACGGTATATGCAGTATGTGTGTAGGGTTGAGATTCTTATGTGTGAGGTCACGGTTCAGTTTTGGAAGGAAGGTCACAAATTCTTAGGCAGCATGGACATATTCATATGACTAGGTAACCGATATCACTAATTGGGTGTTGCATGATTGATGGCGCATTGGATATGTTCTTTTGGGCTGGCACGGCATTGCGTCATTTACTTCTTCGTGGTTATGGTGATTTACTTTTGGTACTAGACATCAAATTGCGCGTGGTTGATGATTTTGAGCATGGTGACTTGAGGTGTCTCATGTGGACCAGTGTTTGGTTAGGGTCACACATTGCAGCGAAGTTATGTGGAGGTATGATCATTCGGGTTAGATTCATGTGTTCTGGTTCTATGATGTATGATGGATTCTCAGCATTGTGTTGTGGTGGTACTGGTGAGCTTGCGGTACAACTCTCTCAATTGAGCCACTTTTCATGATTTGAGTACATTTGGAATGTCGCTTATTGGTGCGCGGGTCGCACGGGTTGTGGTTTTAGATTGTATCGATGTGTCATGTCACTAGAGCAGTCGTGTTGGATGAGATGAGGTCATTGTGATCTATAATGAATACTATCGGATTCGATTTCAGCATGTTGGGAGGATATTGATGCTGATTGGCTTAGAGATTTTGCTATATTTCCTATCGAAGAAAGGGAGTTCCATCACTTGTTGACCCGACGAATAGTTAGGGGTTTTTGCATGTTTTCTTCATCATTGGCAGTATATGAAAGTGTTAGAACGGGTCTCTGTTTGATAATAGGTTTATTACTGGTATTGGGTTGCTTGGGCAATTGCTGCGATTAGAAATTATCACTACGAGTGTTTTGAGATAGGTGGGATATCATGTGATTTCGTCTTGAGTTATAACTATGGTTGGATACAGCTTGTTCAGACTTATACAGTGTGTGGATGCGTGATTCTGATCTTATAGATAGGTTCGGATGTGGAAATTGGGATTCTAAGGCTTATTGTTAGGTTGGATGAAAAAAAAAATTTGAATGTGTGGTGTTATCAGATCTACGGGACAGGGTGCCGTGGGATCACCCCGGGTATGTGCGTGTAAGGTTATCCGGTAATTTAATTTCTTTTAGAACAACTCTTGGCACATTCGAGGATGAACGATTGTTTAAGAGTGGGAGAATATAACGACCTGATCGGTCGTTCCGAGAGTTTAGCCTCGTTTTTCCCTATTTCTGCTTCATTATTTTTTGTTCAGCTCTATTATGTCGTGTCGAGCCGGTTGGATCGGGTTCAGAGTGATTGTGGAGAGAAATTAGACACTTAGTCTCTTAAGTTGGTTATTTAGTTGGAAAAGTCAATCGGAAGTTGACTTATAAGTAAAGATTTTATGATTCGGATAGCTTTGTTAGGTGATTTGGGACTTAGGAGCGTGTTCGGAATATTATTCAGAGGTCCATGGTAGAATTAGGCTTGGATTGGATTTTTGGCGATTTCCAGTCAGTAGTGGAAAATTTGATAGCAGGGTTGGAATGGAATTCTGGAAGCTGGAATAGGTTCGTAGTGTCGTATGTGATGTGTGTGCAAAAGTTCAGGTAATTCGGGCGTGGTTTGGTTGGTTTCAGCATCGTTGGCGAATTTTGGAAGTTTAGAAATCCTTATGCTTGAATTCGGGGTTAATTCGGTATTTTGATATTGTTTTGGGCACTCCGAAGGGTCGACTAAGTTCGTGGGATGATATATGACGCGTTGGTATATTTGGTTGAGGCCCCGAGGGGCTCGGGATGATTTTGGATGGCTATTGGAGAGTTTGAACTTGGAAAAAAAATGCAGCTGGTGTTGCTGTTCTGGTGTGGCCTCACCTGCGGATAGGGGACCGCAGGTGCGAGCATCGCAGATGTGGAAGCGAGTCGCATGTGCGAGTATTGGAGACCTGGGGATTTATTGCAGAAGCGAAGAAGGGACCGCACTTGCGAGCCCGCAGGTGCGAATTTAGACGTCAATGAGTTCCGCAGGTGCGCACATCGGACCGCAGGTGCGAGAATTGTGTCCGCAGGTGCGGAACCTCTGGCAGAGCCTATATAAGTTACACTTCGCAAATTTTTGCTTATTTCCACCATTTTTGAAGGATTGAAGCTTTTGAGGGATTTTGAAAAGGGATTCAAGGGGAAACACATTGAGATGCGGGGCGAATTGTGGCCGAGTCGAGCGGAAAGGGCATTGCGGAGTAGAGTTTTGGCTTGATTGAGGTAAGTAACGTGAGTTTTGGCTTGATTGAGGTAATTAACACTTACAAACATAGTTCTGAGGGTTAGAAACCCCGAACTACGTGTTACGTGATTAGAATTGGGTGACGCACATGCCAAGTGACGGGCGTGCACCGTAAGACTTGTGACCTGGTTCATTCCATGACACAGTTTATTGATTCTCTCTTGTTAATATATGTGCTTCTATCAATGTGATTGATGTGAACGTGCTAGAAATCATGCTAAATACTATGTTAAGGCTTCACGCCGATACTGTTGATACCCGAGCGGTCGTCTTAATGCAAACATGCTAAAAATCATGTTAGATATTATGTTAAGGCTTCACGCTGATTTTGTTGAGACCCGAGTGGTCTTTTATTGCTGTCATCTCATATGTTTCATAGATATTATATACGCAGTCCTGTCATTGCATATCATATCATGTCTTAGTCTCGCTAATTGTTGTTTTGTACATTGTATCATTGATTCGGGCTAGTTCATGCATTGTGAGCCCATGTGAGCGAAACTGGAGAGTGATGACTGAGTGAGGTCGAGATCCTGATATTGAGTGACAGATATGGGATCGGGCTGCACACCGTAACATGTTATATTGATTATGCATGGATCTGGCTTATGTTAGCGCTTGGGTTGTAGGAGCCCCTCCTGAGTCTGTAACACACCCCCAGTGAGCGCAGTGATATTTGAGGGGTGGATCTTGTCCGAAGTGTTTATATTTGAGGTATGGATCTTCCCTGGACATGGATCTTGTCCGAAGTGTATATTTTGAGATGGATCTTCTTCATGAGGCTGGATTGGCCTATTTTCCTCGGTACTGAGCGACTGATGTCAGTGATGTGTATATGTATTCTGGGATGGATATTTCCTGAGCCATGGAGCCATATACAGTACCGAGTGGTTGTAAGGTGTATCATTATCTGGAGATGGATCTTCTCCATAGGGCTGGATCGGCCTTCCTCAGTACTGAGTGACTTTTGTCTGATGTGTATATATTCTGGGATTGATCTTCCCTGGGCCATGCGGGTCATATACAGTACTGAGTGGACGAGTATTTGAGAGTGGGTTCACATTGTGCATTTCATATTGTTGATGCATTGGCATGTAAAATACGTTGAGTTATATACGTTAAACTGTTCGGAATGGTACTTATCTTATCACTTTGATCTGTCTAGTTAACTGAAAGCATGCCTAAATATTTGTACATTGATTTTGTCATAAATTTGGAGGTTTAGTCTGTCACTACCTCTCATCCCACAGTTTGGGCTTGTTACTTACTGAGTTAGAGTACTCACGTTACCCCTTGCACCTTGTGTGCAGATTCAGGTATCCCAAGTCATGATAGTGCCAGTTGATCGATTGTTGCGGTCCATCTCAAAAGAGAGCGAGGTAGCCGCTTGACGATCGCAGACCCGCCTTTCTTCTTCCCTATCTTCCTTTGTGTAGTTTTGTTAGTTATTTCCCAAACAAATGTTGTCTTGATGTATTTTGGCACAGTTTTAGTATGGCTCATGACTTAGTGACACTAGAGTTAGGGATTTCCTTTTTTTTTTTTTACAGTATTTTGGGTTTGATTTTATCTTTTATTTCGGTTTTCCTCCGATGAAAACGGGTAATATTTAAATATTGTTATGATAGAAATCAGATTGGTTAAGAGTGTAGGCTTGCCTAGTTCCACGATATGCGTCATCACGACCGGGTTGGTTATGGGGTCGTGAAATCTACACACATCTCCCCTTAAAAAGCAAGTTGAAAATTATTTCCAAAATTGGATTCTGGATCTAAAACAAATTTCAAGAGCCAAAAGAAGAAAAAAAGCAAACAAAAACAGAAGGAAATATACTAAGACAACGAATTTCTGTCATTATTGAAAGTTGTTGTTCATGGTTCTGGGTTTTCTAAGGTTGTTCTATGTCGAAGCATTGTAGAACTTATGTTGTTGTATTGCTAGGGTTGTTTAGCTGAGCTCCATCCTTCACTGATTCGCCTCTAGTTGGCCATTTTGATTCCGTTCACGAATATGATGCAAGAAGAAATGAAGATGGCTTGCGGAGGTTGTACTTAGAGCTGGGTGAGTCATACGTAGCCGTTATAATCGGTTAAATGGGTTAGAATATAAGTTTATAAGTTATACACTCCAGTCCCTCAATAGTTTAGGTTACAAGTTTGCATAGTTACACGTTAGTCCAGAAGTTATTACTGTTGGGGCACTTCAGGTCCCTAGCAGGATTAGTTATATTCTCTTGTCTTGTAGTGAGTAGTGGGGACTATATAGGTGCTTGTACTCATCTAAATGATCATCAATCAAAACCCCATTTTCAATTTTGCCCTAATTTTCGGTCTTGCTTTACATTTGTAGTCGTAGCTTAGTTGTTCTCTTTTTCCACTTTTCTTGCTTGTGCATCAGAATACTAGGTACACACCTCTAAGTTTGTGTTCTTATTTTTGAAATGATTGAATCTCTCTTTTCTTCAATGAAATCTGAAAGATTTGATGCGGAAGACAAAGAAAAATATTGAGGAAAAACTCTTACTNCCCCCCTCAAGTGGGAGCATGAAGATCACGAATGCCCAACTTGTCAAGTAAGAGCTCAAACTGTGATTTTCCCAATGCCTTTGTGAAGATATCGGCCAGTTGTGCAACCGTTCGGACAAAAACCGTGCGGATGGTTCCCCCAACAAATTCATCGCGAATAAAATGACAGTTTATCTCAATATGCTTTGTTCTTTCGTGGAATACTGGATTGCGAAGA
>ML307433.1:0-15972 GCA_005239505.1 Nicotiana paniculata | reverse complement strand
CAGGAAAAGGAAAATCATTTAGTAAATAAAATAGTAAATAATGCTTGTTTTAGCCTTGCTACCGCGAGGCTCGTCGGGCTTTGGTCGTCTTGATAGAGCAGTTCTTGAGATATTTCCCCTTTCTTACAGTCTGTATGGAAGGGCCTTCCTCCCCCTCCTCCTCGAGAACAACACAGCAATCCATATCCTCGTCCTCTAGGAACAAACTCCTCATCGCTGCAAGTGCTTCTTCTTCGTCTGATCCGTAAATAATGTCAGCCTGCTTGAAAGTCTGCTCAAGATGAGGTATCGGCTGCTCCAAAGGGTAACAGGGACCGCGCCAAGGTGGCGACCAGTCGTTGAATTCCTGCCAAGTGTTGTCATACCCCAGACCGAAAGTAGTACCATGTTTCTTGAGCTTTATGGGCTTTGTGATCCCTTGGAGGTTCTTACCAAGCCCTTTTCCTGGCTCATATCCTTTCTAGTTTAGGATGCTCTCAATCTTGCTATCCTACCACTTGTCCTTGTCCATAGCATTGACCCGCTCAATGTGGTGGTAAGTTCCCCCGCTTATCTTTCTTTTTCCGTCAATCACCGAAATAGTTTGACGACTGTAAATGGGGTTGCTACCATCACCATGAATAATCACCTCTTGGTGGTTCCACTCGAATTTTACCGCCTGATGTAGATTTGACGCTACGGCCCCAGCAGCATGAATCCAGGGTCGTCCCAACAGTAGGTTGTAGGATGCTGGCACATCTATCACCTAGAAATCCATTTCGAACCAAGTCGGTCCCATCTGCAGACATAGACTGATCTCCCCCATGGTGGAACTCTGAGAACCGTCGAAGGCTTTCACATTGATCGCTCCATCCCTTATCTCATGTAGCCCTTTACCTAATTTCTTGAGTGTTATCAACGGACATATGTTAAGACTGGAACCTCTATCGATCAAGATCCTTGTGATGAAATGATCTTCGCATTGCACGGTGATGTGCAGCGCTTTGTTGTGCCCCAATCCTTTAGGTGGTAGCTCGTCCTCATGAAAAGTGATTTTGTGACTTTCCAGTACCTGGCCTACCATATTGGCCATTTCCCTGCTAGTGATGTTGTTTGGCACATATACTTCACTCAACACTTTCAAAAATGCATTTCTGTGTGTTTCAGAATTCTATAGCAAAGAGAGGATGGATATCTGTGTCGGTGTCTTGTTCAGCTGGTCGATGACTGAATACTCCTTAGCATGTACCTTAATCCAAAGGTCATCGGGACCTGTTTCGAAAAGGGGAGGCTGGTTGGCAGCCTGCTTGCCTGATTCGGCCAGATGCTCAGGGGTGTAGACCCTACCAGTTCTCGTCATACCATGTGCTGCGACAGCCTCCTCAGACCTGACCTTGCCTTTCCTTGTCGCCTCGGCTGTATAGTCCCAAGGTATAGCGTTTGGATAGAAGGGTGGCGTGGTTGATATTGCCACCAGAATTGGTGCATCAATCCTTACTTCGAATGGAATGTGTGTTAGGCGTGGCAAGACTGCGACCTCGAATGGTGCCGGTGCATTTGCTGGAGATACAAACTCAACTTCAATTGGCACTGGTGACTTTGCAGGTGGCGCTGCTTCAAACTCAAGTGGTATAGACATATTCACCTCAGCGTCCTCGGATGGTTGAATCTGGACTATGATCCGTTTGAGAGTGACTGCAGGTTTCTTTGGGTCATCGTTTTCTACGATCAACCCGATTGATCCCTCGGGATCCCAATCATCTTCTATTTCAATCATATGGATACCTACACCCTTATGGTCTGGCAAAGGATTGTTGCAGACGTTTGGAGCGGGGTCTTTTTCCACAATAATCTTGTTGTCAATGAGAGCTTGTATTTTGTACTTCAGAGAGCGGCATTTTTGGATGGTGTGTCCTTTCATGCCGGAATGGTATGCACAGGATTTGTTTGGGTTAACCCACTGAGAAGGGTTCTCAAGGGTGGCAGCAGGGATAGGTGTGACGTAACCAGCAGCTTTGAGCTTCTCATACAGCTGGTCAATGGGCTCGGCTATGGCGGTGTATTGCTTTGGAGGGCGGCGATCACAATTGGGACGAGGTCTAGGGAGGTTTTGGCGTGCAGGGGGTGATTGGTAATGGGATGGCTGTGAATTATAAGTGTGGTAAACAGGAGCGGGTTGTGAGTATCTGGGCGAAGAAGGTTGATATGTGGGTGGTGGAGATTGGTAGGTAGGTGGTGGAGCTTGGTAGGAAGGTGGTGGAGCTTGATAGTTTGGTGAGGGTGCTTGGTAGTTCGGTGAGGGTGCTTGGTAATTCGGGGTTGGCTGGTATGTGAGTGGAGGTGTTGGATTAGTTTATTTTAGTGGGGACTTGGCTCTTGTGCAACCATTATGGCTCCCACGTCTCTCTTCTTAGACACATCACCGGACTGTAAAGCCTTGTTAGTGGCTTGCATGGCTTCAAAATTTGTAACCATACCGCTTTTAATACCTTCTTCAATCCGCTCACCCAATTTGATGATGTCGGAGAACTTGTGGCCTTCAACCATCATCAACCGTTCATAATACTGGGGGTCCTGAGCCCGGACAAAGAACTTGTTCATCTGCTCTTCCTCTAGAGCAGGTCTGAATTTAGCGGCTTCGGAGGTTTGTACCCCTCGGGCAGTTCAACATCAGGTTGTATAAAAAATTCTTCATAATTCAGCCCTTCAATTCCCTTTGTTTCCTTCAACACCCTGGACTCGGCTGGTTAGTTTCTTAATTTCCTCGGCCAGGTTCTTGATAAGTAAGTCCTTTCCATCAGACTTGGATGCCTGTGAGATAGGCGGAGTGAAGTGGGTCACGGTTTCCACATAGATGGGATTGTTATAGGCGTGGAAATGGTCCTTTGTGGGGTTTTGAGGTTCTGGGATGAGTAGTGGAGTGTTATTTGAGGTGTGGCAAGCATTGCACTGCGTCGGGAGAGTTTGGTTCTTTGGGGGAGTGGCGTGATGGTGAGATGCGGGATGATTTTTCTGTCTTGGGATATTTTGTGGAGGTGCAGGGTTTTGAGCATTTGGAAGGTTGACATCAGGGACGTTGAGGGAAAATGAAAGGTTGGCCAGATTCTGGACTTGATCGAGTTCTTCCTGAAGCTTCAGCAATTTCAGTTCAAGTGGTGACATGTTCTCATGCAGGACTTGAATACCTCGGCCATCAGTGGCCTCTACCCATTCAATCATATTCTCCTTTCTGGTGCCGCTGGACTTTTCCATCTTACTTTTGCCTTTGTCTTTAACCTTAGGAGGACTAAGAGGAGGAGTAGGTAGAGGGCCCTTGGATCTTGTGCGATAGGTTGATGATGCCAGAATGCACGAACTAACCTTTGGGGAGGGGAATAATAAAGAAAAAAAAGAAATAAAAACAAAAAGGTAACCAAGTCAGTGAGGATTATGAAAAATAATATTGCGGTATTTAAACACATAATGCGGAAATGTAAAGCGCGTCCTAAGTTGGGAACCTCTTTGTGCCCGAGGTAGGCTTAGCGACAAATTGATTTGGAGAACTTAAAATGATAAATGCCTCATTTTATTGATAAGAAAAATAGACAAATCCCAAAACGATAGACGAAAAATAAAAGTAACTAATGGCCATTGGCCTTATTACATTGATAGAGAAAAATAAAGACACTCCTATCTACTTGGTCCCAGAAGGACCTTCCCCAGACTCGGCATTCTTGCTTTCCTCGTACATTTTTCCCAGCTCGCGAAGTCCCAGCAACAGGTAGGTTCTGTCTAGATANCTAGAGTGCAGATCCTCCCACCAACTCAACAGTCTTGGGTGGATATTGGAGACCATGCCGAATCTGGGGACTTCGTGCCTCATTTTTCTGCAAAGAAAATAAGGTTAGGCCCTTACCCCCACTGGACTCGACTATTTAACGTCAATAATTAGCAGGAAGCATTTAATTCTCCAAATAAATGCACATAACGTGAGGGCGTCTGTTTGGGTTTAGGGAAACCCGTTGGACTTTTGGATAAGGCTATCTTAAAAGCTATCGTGCGGACGAAACTTTAGCTCGACTAGGTTTGACCATGATGCATGCAACAGTGCAACAGAGTAAGGTTTCTATGGGGTTTTAGACTGGTACCCTTGAGCGGACAACTCAAGGGGGAAAGGCACGGAATCGTCGACTACACTGCTGATAGACTAGTTTTACCGCAAATAAGCCTTTCCGAATCTAGTGGGTAACAATATAGGAGAGCGCAACCACTCATCAAGTGTTGCTATAGTATTTTGTTTGGCACGAGTAGAGTATAAATGTTGAGCATGATTATGCAATAATAAGTATTAAAACAGGTTGTCACGTATTTGTACGTTAAAGAAAGCGGTAAAAACAATAATAATGATTTAAAGGAGTTACAAAAGAAAACAAAGAGACATGTCAGTTTCATCTTTGAGGAAAAGTAAATACTTGAAGTAAACAATTAATTGCATGTAAAGGAAGGGTGCAAGTATTTAAACAAAAATAAAGGCACAAATTCACGAAACAATTTGAAATGGTAAAAGCCTGGATCTCCCCAGCAGAGTCGCCATGCTGTCGCGCCCCCCTTTTTCCCAAGCGCTCCTTTCGGGGCCGGTTGAAAGGGTTTATGACATTAGTTGAGACAACTCATTCCTTTTGGGAAATGGGTTTGCATATTTTGAAGAGTCGCCACCTATTAATTTTATCGGTGCGTTAGGGCACCTACGGGGTTCAATTACAACTACGTTAGTAACCTGAGATTGGGTAAGGGCTTGAAATTAACCTAAGGGGAAGGTGTTAGGCACCCCTCAGGATCCACAAGTGTGGTTCCCGGCCAAATGGTTTCGTGAATTTGTACGGCTTAGCAAACAAACAAATAAAGGCTCAAATAAGAGGGGATTTAAGTCTTAAATATGCAGATGTTTGAAAATAGTAAAGAAGATTAGATTTTGGAAGGATTACGATCTAAGCATATAAAAGGTATCCTAGGTTTATAATAATATGGATCACATCAATGCAGTACCCGGTAATCACTCCTCGAAAAGGGGCTACACATGATATTAGCGCACCGGTCATCATATCCATATTCTACCCTTTCCCACCCCGTGAAAGTAACTAAATCGAGTGTTGGTCTCGACCTCTATTGCATGGTGTTACCCGTCCCTTCCTATCAGTTCCGGAGGAATTTAGGACTCCTATCCTATAGGGGGGGGGGGTTTCTAGGCAGACCCTCAGGTTTTAATGGTAAAATTGCTAGGGCGACATATAATGAACAAGTAGGATTGCAGATAAGGGGTAGCACATAAACAGGAAAGGGCTCAAAGACCTCCACAAACAGTGCACATAAACAACATGTCTCATACACAATTAAGGTCCACATTCAGATCCTAAGCATGGTGTCTAAGTGATAATAGCAAAGTTAGATTTATTACATAACTCAGAGAAGAAGTCCTAACCAGGCTTGCCTACTGATTTTAAGCATGCTTATAGTTAAACATGATCACAAAGACAGTTCTGATTTTATTTTTAAGTTGATTACCTAAGGTTTACCTAGGTGTAGGATAATATGCAACAGTTATTCAGATTTGTTAACGACTCTAGGTTGTTTATAGATAATAACATGCAATTCTAGGTGTTGAAGATGTGCAAGGACTAATTACCAGTTGTTTATAACAGGAGGGCTGTATTAGATATATGTACTTAGACTAAGTGCAGTTAAATGAGTACGATCCTATAGCATGATGTCTAATGCAGCATGATGCATAATAACTTAAACATGATTTCTAAATGCACATAGAATCACAACATTATGCACAGTTTCAGGAATAACATAGGTGATATATTTCTTAATGTTGTTTACCTAGAAACAGGATCACTAAGTGCGTAGGCATGGTGAGACATGATTGCAGTTAACATTATTTATCCTAGGACAGGACTTCTAAGTGAGGGCAATGAAAGATGACATGCTGAAAGGAAAATAGTATATATGAGCCTAAGTAGCATGATATCTAAGGGAGCTCACGGGTCCCAAGGCAATGCTCACACAAAAGGGGAAGAACCTAAGAGGGTCTAAGAGTATAGTGAGAGTGCTCGACATAGTTTTGAGGAGTTTAAGTAAGAAAATAGTTTTGAAAAGGGTAAGTAAGAAAACAGTTTTGAAGAGGGAACTTGATTGGAATAGTTTTATAACAAAGAAGTTTAACCACTAAAAGGGCAGGAACACCAAAAAATTCAACATCACACAAAGGACCAGGAATAGTCCAACAATCACAAGCAGGGGTAATGGGATTTGAGGGACAAATACAGAGCATGTGAGGGCAAACATGTAGTAGGCAGTACACAATCCGAAGTTCCTAAGGATTCAGGGGATTGGGGGATACAGTAGGGTATAGGTTTATACTAACATAACAGGACCAAATAGTTCAAGACAGTAGGATTTACCCTAATCAAACTTATGTACCAAACATAGGCATGAAGATTCCATAGAACATGTATCAAGTACATAAAGACATGTTGGTTATGACAAATAGAGTATAACTTATCATGTGAATGGAGTTCAGGATCCTAGTTACATGTTGAACAACAAAATATAAGTAAAAGCAAATTAGAAACACAATGAATTGTAACAGTAGTAGAAACATGTTGGTTTGAGAACTGAAATCTGAATTAGAACATACCAGTGAAGTGAAGAAAGCAGTAAAACAAATAGGAAGTAGGAGATGCACAATAGTTAGCCTTGGCTTGTAGCCGGCGAACTTAGAATAGTAGTAACTAGCACATAAAAGAGAGAGAGCATAGAGTTTTTTGTTGTGAGAGAGAGAGTTGAACAGATTAGTTCGTCTCTATGCTAAGAAGAGGGTAGAGGTATTTATAGTTTAAAACAGGAAGAAAAAATAACGTAAGAAGTACTAAAATTCCAGTCAGAATCAATTAATGGCCGGACTCTCTTTAATTAGGGAGTCACAATTCAAACAGACACAAACTGTGCTAAACAAGGAAATGAATCAATCAGAAACTGATTTTTACCGTAATAGGAGTAGTAAAAGCATATGGCATGCAATTAGGACTAAATACATAATACACAATTAAGGAAAATGTATATTAAACAATTGACAACATATTTATGCATATAGAAATAGGCAGAGTACAGTTTTATTCTCGACATTAGTTTAGAGAATTTCGAATGAGATTCAAAATCATAGAACCAGTACCAATTAAGGAGAGTATATGTGATGACCCAAGGGGTCATTTCATAAAATTAGACTCCGTTCCATGCAAAATAACCATTAAAAGACAAAAATATTAAATACCTCGATTTGCGTGTGCAGTCCGGGCGTGAAACCGGACAACTTTTATGTGAAAATATGAGAAATAGTGATTTTTAGAATTTAAATTTTATCAAAGTTAAATTTGGTCAACATTTTGAGTAACGGACCCGCATCTATGTTCCGACGATCCCGAGAGGTCCGCAGTAAAATATGGGACTCGGGCGTATGCCCGGAAATGAATTTCGAGGTCCCAAGCCTTAGAAATCAATTTTTGAAAGAAATTATTTTGCTAAAATTAAAGAAAAGAAATAACGCTAAAAATCATTGATATCGGGTCTGTATTTTGGTTCTAGATCCCGGTACAACTTTGTTATGATATTTAGAGGTTAACTGTGAAATTTGGTTAAAAATGGAATTCGTTATACGTGATTCGGACATCCGGTTGAGAAACTATGAACCTTCAGAGTTTTTGATGAAAATGATCAGTTTTGAGGTTTAATTCATAGATTTACATGTTATTTTCATGATTTTATCGCACGAGCGAGTCTGTATGATGTTATTAGACTTGCGTGCATGTTTTTTTAGAGCCCCTAGGGCTCGGATGAGTTTCGGATAGGCCACGGGATGATTTTTGCACTTAAATAACTGCTGGTTTTTCAATATCTTGTGTCCAGGTTTTGTACTATGCGATCGCATAAATACAACCGCGATCACATAGTGTAGTCTTCAGGAGCCCAAAACTTGCACTGGCCGACCACAGGAGCAGGTGTGCGATTGCACTGCACCATCTGGACTATGTTGTGCGATTGCACAGTAAACCCCGTGATTGCATAGCTTTAAAAATTAGGTCTGGGAGAGGGGAGGTCATACGCTGTGCGATTGCACTCTTTCTCCCGCGATCGCACAATCCAATTTTTCCTTACCTTGTGCGATCGCACATCTTTATCCGTGATCGCACAGTTGCCCAGCTTAGCTAATATAAATGCTTGTTAAAGAACGGGCATAACACTTTATTCTCCAAATTTTCAAAGCTCCATCCCTAAAAACGATTTTTCTTCAGCAATCTTCATCCCCAATTCATAAGTAATCAATTTCAAACCTTGTTCTTTCAATTCCTTACTATTTTGTATCACTTTTAAAGCAAAAACAAAGAATTTTCATGGTAAAAATCTAGGTTTTGGGTAAAATTAGGAAGTTTTGTAAAAATCAAACTTTTATATCAAATTAAGGTCGGATTTCAAAACTAATAGCATATTTGGGTTCATGGGTGAATGGGTAAATGTAATTTGGTCCGAACCCTGAGTTTAGACCAAGCAGGCCCAGGGTCGGGTTTTCACTTTTTTGAGAAAACTTAGAAAAAAATATATTTTTCAATAAAGTTAGTTCCTTTAGCATTATTTAATGATATTAAATTAATTTTGATTAGATTCGGGCAATTTAGAGGTGAATTCAAGAGGAAAAGCAATAATTGAGCTGTGAGTGGCATGCGGAATTGAGGTAAGTGTTTAGCCTAACTTTAGATTGAGGGAATATGACTCTCCACTTGTTTGCTACGTGAATGTCATGGGTGTGGTGACGAGTATCTATGCACTACCCAAATTGTTTGTTAAACATGAACCTTATTCCCGTTCCCAACTTAATTGATTATTGTCCTAATTGTTATATGTTCATTATTGCTTCTATGATTACTTGGCCTTGTTGATCTATTGTTAGATATTGTTGTGATTAATTGGAAAGAGTTTTGATTGTTTGAGCTGGTTTCCTTGTGATATGTATAACGGTTTAGAGGTTTGGTATTATTTTTACGAATTTTATATATATATATATATATATATATATATATAATGTTCCTGGTGGTTTCATTTTGATAATATTGAGGAAGTTGTGAGAAATGCAGTCTAACTGTTTCGTAATTGTTGTGGTAAGTGTGTTAAAAAATGTTGGTTGTTGTCTTGAGTTTATCTTAGTATATAAAGACTGAGCTGGATTGACAGCGTTACAGTGTTTACTTATATTCTGTTGGTTTTATTGTGAAATAATATTGGTTAACGCTTACGAGCTATATGATTTTCTGCTTGAAATTGTGGAAATAATAGTATTGTGAAAGGCTTGGCCTGAATTGTGAAATTTTTTATGAATAAATTGGTATGATATGTCTGGTGGGAGCGGGTTGCACGCCGCAACAAGGAGTGATAAGGGTGGACAGGTGGGATCGGGTTGCACGCTGCAACAGGAGCAATAAGGGTGATATATTTAGGGAGGATAAATAAGGGAGGACAAGTGGGAGCGGGCACGCCGCAACAAGGAGCGATAAGGGAGGACATTTATATTTTTACTGATTTTCAAAGAAAATAAAGATTTGAAAAGCTAAATGTTTACTTTTACTGTTTTGTTTTCTTGAAAAAAACAAAGATGTGAAACTTTCTATTTCATATTACTATTTTTCATGTTTTGGCATCACTTTTATTCAAAGATAAAGTTTGAAAACTTGGAAATTGTTGACAATTTGTTATAGTTGAGGCCTGAAAGAGGCGGTTGTGTTGCTTTATTATTGTTGCAGTATTTGAATTGATGTGTTTAGATTTCCTTCCTGTTTTACAATTATTATCTCAGATATATTTTCTTGTTCGTGTTGAATTATTTTATTGTGTTATCGTATATATATTGATATCACGGGTTTATTGTTAAAGCCCCACCTTAGCCTAGTCACTACTTCGCCGAGGTTAGGCTCGACACTTACTCATTACATGGGGTCGGTTGTACTGATACTACACTCTGCACTCTTTTGTGCAGATCCAGGTACTAGCTAGTAGTAGAGATTTTTAGAGCAGCCATCTATTTATTCGGAGACACGAGGTATATCTGCCGACGTTCGCAGATCCCGAGAGTCTTCTCCTATTTTTATAAAACTGTTTTAGTATATTCAGAACAGTTACACCACTTATTTCGGCCATTATTTGTAGTATTCTTTAGTAGTTCGTGGATTGTGACACCAGACCTTGGGGTAGTCTTAGAGTTGTTTACAAAATTAGTTCGTGATCCATTTTATTTAAATGGTTATTATTATTATTATTTTATTTTATTTTTGTTGGGAATTATTCTAATTAAGTTCCTTTGGAAGTTATTTCTTTGTGCTTAAGTAATAAATTAAGAAAATAAATTATTCGAGTTCTAACATTGGCTTGCCTAGCAAGTGTGGTGTTAGGCGCCATCACGATCACTGAGGTTGGGAATTTGGGTCGTGACAAGTTGGTATCAGAGCACTAGGTTTCTTAGGTCTCACAATTCACGAACAAACTTGGTAGAGTCTGAAGGATAGGTACAGAGACGTCTGTACTTATCTTTCGGAGGCTATTGAGTTAGGAAACAACTCTATCGTGCGAATTTATTCTACCATTGATGATTGAACTTTTCTATTCTTGTCCTCGCACAAAAACTCGGCAACACGCAAAGCATCTACAACCGGGCAAGAAATGAAGCCCCAATGACAGCAACGATTAGGGGAAGAGACAGAAGCAGAGCTCATTCTAAAGCTCGAACATCATCACCTAATCTATAGTCTCAAATGGATCTAGATGCGGAGATTCTAGATCAGTCGGTACATGTAGGACTAATACAGATTCCAGAAGTATTTATAGCTACTTCAGTATTGCAAACAAGGGAATATTTGAAAGCAATGGGTTGATTTATATGAGCTGTGAAGTTTAAAATTGTGGATTATCAGGCATTGTGACCTATGACTTCGTGCCAAGTGGGGAAGTCCACTGTCAAGGAATAGATTGTGGGGTCATGTGTTATATCGGTTTTGGCTTGGAATGTATAAGGCCTGAGATTTTGCAAGAGATAAAGCTGGGACTTGCGATATGTCTGCCTCCTTAATAACCATATACCTCAGTACCAAAGGAGTTATATAGACAACTTTAAATCTACAGAAGGTCTACTCAGCGTGGAAGTCACGGTTGCGGATTTTGAGGTGCTCCAGAGGGAGTGCAGTGGTTGACAAGCTTCTAGACTATTATCTATATAAAGCTTTACTTGTGGGGTCGTTGTGCATTAATAGGAATAAGAGTTACCCCAAGGAATAACGAAGAGTACATGAATACGTGGGGTAGCTCATTGGTGTTGAGTCAACATGGTAAAGGAGAAATTGGTCGCCGGTGGTTGAGGGAAGCCTACGAAGAGGACGACCAGCCAGTGCAACATCAACTAGTTGACTTAGTTCTCATAAATGCTTTTGAAAGAATTTGTTTCTCGGACCCTCCATATTGCGTGGTGCATAAGGTTTGAGCGGTTGCGTCAGGTCATATGACGGTGTTAGAACATGCTACCAGGTTCAATAATTCAGCCCATCACACTCCTACTTCGGTTTATCTAGCCAGAAAGTAAGTCCACAGACTCAATAAAGGACTCAAATATGATTTTAAAATTTTGTGCGACTCAGGGCAAGATAATACTTTATTTTGGCTAGTGGTAGGAACTGTTCTAGATTTGGGAGAGTCATAATTCATCAGTGCTCTCAGGCTACGTGCCCCATTGCAGTTACAACTCAACTACATGACCAGCTAGAGAAAAAGGAGTCGGAATGTCGAAAGTGGAGGTTCGATTCCTAGAGGTGGAGACCCAGCCTGTTGATATATTTTCTATGGTATGGATGAGGTCGTTACATTAGATGGTGTCATTCAAGAACAATCTCTAATTATTATAAAGTGATGATTTCCTGAACTTAATACAGTTATACGTAACTAATAAACTGCTTCTAATATGCTCTACTCTCAGGTGAGCTTCGTAACTCAAAAATCTACTTGTGAGAATACTTGTATTGAGAAATTCTATGGAGATAACTGTGTCTATCATTACATGTTGTAATTTTGTTTAACGGAAAATATTTAAAGGAAGGAAATGGAATTTTTCGATTGGCACGATACGCATGTTGCTTGTGATTCAGAATTGAGGACGAGATCCTCGCATTTTAATATGATTTGAGATATATTTAAACCGGGCTACGAGCTGCGGTGGAAGTTATGTAAGGATGAGATCCTTGTGATGGAAATTCTTGTGTTTAAATTCTCCCTTGTGAATTAAAGTTTTGTTATAGTACTAGTAGGGAGTCATGCCTGTTAGGCTGATTGAACAATTTATGTAAAAAAAAAAAATAATGATAACAATCTTAGTAATAAATGAATGAATAATAATAAAAGTAATACTAATAATAAGTAAATAAATAAATAGATAAATAAATAAATTAATTAACTATGCATAATTTTCCAAATTCGTGTTATAATTATTGAGCTTTGATCTACGAGGTATGTGCCGCCCGTGTGGCGTTAAATGAGACACGTTAAGTCGGGTATATAATTATGAGGTCTTCATGAATCGCATCTCGTTATCAGTATTGTGAAGGTTTGAAAGGAGATTATTGCTAACGTGAAGCTGTTTGATAATTCCGTAATTGGCTATGAACAACCATTAAGAAAATAGAGGCGGTGAGTATGGGCAGCCTTCCATATATTCCAGTTGGTGAGAGACCGTTAGTTTCAGACATTCAGACGTTGGCTAATCAGTTCATGAGGTTGGATATTTCCCCCAACAGTGTTCTATCTTGTACAGTCGCTCGGTCTTCCCTATTTGAGCGTATTCGGGAGCAACAAGATGATGACCCACATTTGGCGGTCCTTAGGGACACAGTTCAGCACGGTGATGCCAAGTAGGTTACAACTGGAGATGATGGTGTTTTGAGGATGCAGGGTCGGTTATGCGTGCCTAATGTTGATGACCTTCGTGAGTTGATCCTTGAGGAGGCTCACAATTCTAAGTATTCTATTCACCCAGGGGCAGCTAAAATGTACCAAGATTTGAGACCGCATTATTGGTGGAGAAGGATGAAAAACGACATTGTGGCGTATGTGGCTCATTGCTTAAATTGTCAGCAGGTAAAGTATGAGCATCATAGACCTGGTGGTTTGCTTCAGCAGATAGAGATTCCTGAGTGGAAGTGGGAGCGTATCACTATGGACTTTGTTGTTGGGATTCCACGGACTCAGAGGAAATTCGATGCGGTTTGGGTTATTGTAGACAGACTGACTAAGTCAGCACACTTCATTCATGTGGCCAGTACTTATACTTCAGAGCGGTTGGCTGAGTTGTATATTTGGGAGATTGTTCGCCTTCATGGGGTACCCGAGTCTATCATTTCTGATCAGGGTACGCAGTTTACTTTGCACTTTTGGAGGGCAGTTCAGCGTGAGTTGGGTACCCGAGTGGAGTTGAGTACAACATTTCACCCTCAGACTGAAGGACAGTCCGAGCGTACCATACAGATATTGGATAACATGCTCTGCGCTTGTGTTATTGATTTTGGAAGTTCAAGGGATCAGTTCTTGCTGTTAGCGGAGTTTGCTTATAATAATAGTTATCAGTCGAGCATTCAGATGGCTCCTTATGAGGCGTTATATGGTAGACGGTGCAGATCGCCAGTTGGATGGTTTGAGCCGGGAGAGGCTCGGTTGTTGGGTACGGACTTAGTTAAGGAGGCCTTGGATAAGGTCAAGATTATTCAGGAAAGACTCTGTGCAGCTCAGTCTAGGCAAAAGAGTCATGCCGATCGTAAGGTTTGTTATGTAGCATTCATGGTTGGAGAGAGAGTATTGCTTCGTGTATCGCCCATGAAGGGTGCTATGAGGTTTGGGAAGAAGGGTAAGTTGAGCCCTAGGTATATCGGGACGTTTGATATTCTTGATAAGGTGGGGGATGTAGCTTACAGACTTGCATTGCCGCCAAGGTTATCCTCAGTTCATCCGGTATTCCACATGTCTATGCTCAGCAAGTATCATGGTGACCCGTCCCACGTGTTAGATTTCAGCTCTGTCCAGTTGGACAAAGACTTGACTTACGAGGAGGAGCCGGTGGCTATTTTAGACCAGGAGGTTCACCAATTGAGATCTAAGAGTTTTCCTTCAGTTCGAGTGCAATGGAGAGGCTATCCGGTTGAGGCAGCTACTTGGGAGTCTGAGTCAGACATGCAGAGTAGATGCCCACACTTGTTCGCCACTTCAGGTAAATTTCTATGTCCGTTCGAGGACGAACGTGTGTTTTAGAGGTGGAGATTGTGATGACCCAAGGGGTCATTTTATAAAATGAGACTCCGTTCCATGCTAAAATCATAAAAAGACAAAAAATTAAATACCTCAATTTGCGTGCGTTGTCCGGGCGTGAAACCGGACAACTTTTTATGTGAAAATATGAAAAATAGTGATTTTTAGAATTTAAATTTGATAAAATTTGAATTTGGTCAACATTTTGAGTAAACGGACCCGAATCTGTGTTTCGACGATCCGAAGAAGTCCGCAGTAAAATATGGGACTCGGGCGTATGCCCGAAAATGAATTCCGAGGTCCCAAGCCTTAGAAATCAATTTTTGACAGAAATTATTTTGCTGAAATTAAAGAAAAGAAATAGCGCTAAAAATCATTGCTATCGGGTCCGTATTTTGGTTCCAGAGTCCGGTACAACTTTGTTATGATATTTAGAGGTTAACTGTGAAATTTGGTGAAAACAGAATTCGTTTGACGTGATTCGGACATCCGGTTGAGAAACTATGAACCTTAAGAGTTTTTGATAAAAATGATGAGTTTTGAGGTTTAATTCACAGATTTACATGTTATTTTCATGATTTTATCGCACGAGCGAGTCCGTATGATATTTTTCGACTTGCGTGCATGTTCTTTTTAGAGCCCCAAGGGGTCGGCTGAGTTTCAGATAAGCCACGTGATGATTTTGCACTTAAATAATTGCTGGTTTTTCAATATTTGGTGTCCAGGTTTTGTACTGTGATCGCATAAATACAACCGCGATCGCATAGTGTATTCTTCAGGAGCCCAAAACTTGCATTGTGCGACCGCAAGAGCAGGTGTGCGATCGCACTGCACCACCTGGACTGTGCTGTGCTATTGCATAGTAAACCCCGCGATTGCATAGCATTAAAAATTAGGCCTGGGGGAGAGGAGGTCATACCCTGTGTGATTGCACTCTCTCTCCTGCGGTCGCACAACACAATTTTTCCTTACCCTGTGCGATCACACATCTTTATCCGCGATTGCACAGTTGCCCAGCCCAGCTAATATAAATACCTGTTAAAAAACGGGCATAACACGTTCTTCTCCAAATTTTCGAAGTTCCAGCCCTAAAAACGATTTTTCTTCAGCAATCTTCATCCCCAATTCATAGGTAATCAATTTCAAACCTTGTTCTTTCAGTTCCTTACTATTTTGTATCACTTTTAAAGCAAAAACAAAGAATTTTCATGGTAAAAATCAAGGTTTTGGGTAGAATTAGGGAATTTTGTAAAAATCAAATTTTTATATCAAATTAAGGTCGGATTTCAAAACTAATAGCATATTTGGGTTCGTGTGTGAATGGGTAAACGTAATTTGGTCCGAACCCCGAGTTTAGACCAAGCGGGCCCAGGGTCGGGTTTTCACTTTTTTGAGAAAACTTAGGAAAAATTATATTTTCAATAAAGTTAGTTCCTTTAGCATTAGTTAATGATATTAAATTAATTTTGATTATATTCGGGCAATTTAGAGGTGAATTCAAAAAGAAAAGCAATAATTGAGTTGTGAGTGGCATGCGGATTTGAGGTAAGTGTTTAGCCTAACTTTATCTTGAGGGAATATGACTCTCCACTTGTTTGCTACGTGAATGTCATGGGTGTGGTGACGAGTATC